>PVIR01015016.1:0-38990 GCA_004026965.1 Petromus typicus | reverse complement strand
AAAAAAAAAAGAAAAAAAGCATAGTCATCTTGAGAGAAAGAAGGTGTTAGAAGAGAGATTTTTCAAGGAGTAGCTGGAGAAAGGCAGCTCCTGGGGGAGCAGGGAGTAGTGGCTGTGAGAACCCCACTGAGGTTCTTGGTGGCAGCGGTGTGAAGTTTTCCGGTCTCATTCGACAACCTGGCGTCCGTGCAAGAAGGGAAATGTTTGGATCCATCCGTGGTTGGGATCTTGCCTGGCAAGGGATGAAAGGAGCGGATCCGGACCCAACCGGAAAGGAAGTGAGGAAAGAGGGTGGAGTTGACGAGTCAAAAATGATGAGGTCAGGGAGCAGAGCCCTTGATGGCTGGGGGGTGGGGGATCGGAGGCCACGGCCAGGGGTGCTGGCTGTCTGTGTGGCCATTCTCCTGCGGGCCGGAGGATCTGATGGGGAGGGCAGGGTCTTCTGTGCTGAGGCAAGTCCCAGTGACGGCAAGAAGGTAGAGGAGTGCTCTGTGAGGTAGGGGGACCACGCCAGAAGAGAGTGGGGAAGTGTAGGAGGGAAGGAAGAAGCGGAAGTTGGTGTCAAGGGACAGAGGCATAAAGCAGCACAGGAGAAGACAGCCCAGCATCTCAGAACCGAGGCTCGGTGGGTGCAGTGGTGAGGGTACTACGGGTTCGCTGGCACCCGCCATTCCCCGTGTGAGTAGCATTTCGTAGAACGTGTGTCGTAGGGGGCTCTGAAGGGAGTCGGCTCAGGCTACCCACAGCCTTCTTGTCGTTTTACTTTACTGCGAGCCATGGCCCTGCCCTCGCAGCTGTCAGAGCACTTCTGTAAACAGACGTGGATCAGGGGCTGTCTGCGACCCGTCTCGCAGTTTTCACAGAGCAGCCAGTCTCAGAGCTGCCTTCCGCCCTGGGGTGACGTGGGGCACTTCTAACACACAGCAGTGTGTGGGACCCCGAATGAATCATACCGTGGTTTCTGGGGGGGAGGCTTTTAGAATCTGTACAAGCAGCGTTCTTCGAAGCTCCACCAGACACGCAGATGTGCAGAACCATGACCCAGACTTTCACTGCCCGGTGTGGTATCTTCCAGCCAGGAACATCAGCCTTATGGAAATGCAGGACGTCAGGCTTTGCTCTTGACCTCCCTTCTACCTCAGCTCCTGCACTTTCATGCCCTGCACTAAATCAGCAGGGCCCGCTGGGCCACACCTGCAGAGAGGCCGACCTTATGACCTGGACGGTGGCCGGAGAGCTTTACCGGCCTCCCTGCGGCTCCGCTTTCAGCTCTCGGATGTTTGCCTTACAGCGTCCAGCAGAGTCGGCAAAGGGGCCTGGTGCATCTTCGCTCAGTTGGGTGGATCAACCACATCTTTGTTTAATGATTTCTGACCTTTATTTAACTTAGCAATGAACTACATTTGCTTCTCATTTGGGGAAAAAACCGCCTGTCATAAACTCATGGCAGGAGCATCATTTCGCCTCATCTTGGAAGATGCTCCTGGGAGGCTTGGTAGCTGTTTAGACAGGAAATACTGCACAACCTAAGGCCCATTACAGGAGGAGCGGTTCATTTATCAAAGAAAAAAACGTTGCCTATTTTTGTTATAGGACCATCGCTACAGAATACCAAGTACCTTTTCACAAAGTAGGCAAGCACAGCCTTCCTGATTGGTTGCTTCTTTTGTCCTTGCGAGAGCTTGTGTGAAAGGGGGCCGAAAGCTCTCCACGGCTTTCTTAGAACCAGATGATTGAGCGCGTCAAACAGCGGGAGTGAGTTTGCTGAAACGTTGGATTACGACTATTATGGGAATTAAGACCTAACAATTGTGGATTTAGACCTGAGTTTCCAAAGTATGTTCTTAGTTTGAAAGGGAAATTTTCAAAAAGAACAAGCTTGACAAGTGTTTTAAGAATTCATTATGCTTTATGAGTTTCAAGGGGAAAAAATTACATAAGCATCTCACTCAGACCACCTGTACCTCAGGTGTTTAAATTGTCCAATCAGCCATTCTCACGTGGGAGGTGCAGTCTGGGGAGAACAGGTTATTAAGGTCGAAGCCTTTCTCCACTTTTTGTTTCTTCCTTCAAACATAGGAATATATGACTCACTTTACCATCACTTTACAGATGATGAGAACTCAATTTGTGGTAAAACAAAAGCTCTTATTTCCAAGCTGTTATGAAGAAAACTGTATCAAGACTCTTTAACAAATGATACAAGCTTCAGAAAAAGTGAATGTTGCTTCCACTAGACCTGGAACCGGTCTTTGAGAGAGACCGTCATTCATTTTGTGAAATTCGACCGTGGACACTTAAGTAGATTCATCACCCCTTAAATGCTAATTCCAGACTGTCAAGGCTTGGAAACGTACATGTTTTCTCCATGTTCTCTGAGGGAGAACAACCCATCGGTAGTTCCCCGCCCTCCACCCTCAGACTTCAAGCATAGCTGTTCGACGTTTTCCTTTCTTGGTAGGTCAAGTCGACTGACCTGCCGGGATAGAAGGCATGCCTTCTAGGTATTGGGAAGGCTACTATTGGGATCTGCGGGACATGACTAGAACACCCCCCGAGGGAGGAGATGAAAAATCTGGGTCTCCCCTGATGGGTTCAAAGGGTTTTCAGAGCTCTTTGACAGTGATGACATTTCTGAAGCAGACGCCTTACTAAGAGCCCAGCTCTCTCCTTCTCTGGCACCTCGGGCATTGTCCTGACCACCAAATGAGAGTGAGCTCAGATGTGCAGTTTAGTTGGAACTTAAAATATTCAAGTATTGGGCCAGGGATTTAGCTCAGTGGTTCCGGCGCTTGCCTTGCAAGTGCAAGGACCAGGGTTCAGTCCACGGTAACAACATAAAACAACGTTGGGTGTGAAGACTCAACACCCACCAGCAATCAGTACCACAAACCATAGTGCCGGGCGTGGTGGCTCACGTCTGTAATCCCAGCACTTGGGAGGCAGAGGCAGGAGGACTGCTGTGAGTTCAAGGCTGAGCTCAGGGACAGCCTGAACTAAAGTAAGACCCAATCTTAAAAAAAAAAAAATTCAAATATTTAACTTGTGCAGATGGATAGTTAAGACCAGAATGTGTGACTTACGCCATATGACCTTGTGGATTCACAGATGAGTGATGAATTTTAAAATATCATAAAGTGGGGTTAATTTAATTCTAAGTACTCAACTTGGATATATGGTGTCTAATACACCACATGGGTGAATGCTTAGAGTTGAATGAAGCTGGTATTTTCGTGGAGTGACTCAGACAGTGAGTTGGATTTTATTATTGTGGTCATGTATACCACTGACTGGCAAACACACAAAATGTTTTATTGCTACAGTCTGGGATCCCCAGCATGGAAGTCAACATAACCACATGCCGACCATGATTTCATCACTATTTTGTTTGCTTACAGTGGAAATCAGGGCCCCGAGGAACCCAGTGTAGGCAGTGACCAGCTGCTGCCACCAGGCAGATCTCCACCACGTCTGCTGTCAGCAGAAGTTAACATTTTGTATCAGAAAATCACCCTTTCTTACCTCGACCACCTTTTCTTATGGATCAAAACAAGGGTCCCTCCTTAGCACCCAGGTTCAGTTTTAATGGTGTTCTAAACCAGCTTTCTTAAGATGCTAGTGAGATTAAATCATTTGCCTGCTGTACGTAGTCAGGGCTTCTTCCTACCCTGCACCGAAGGAAGCACAAAGCAAGGGCAGACTGTGACGCTGACCAGCCGTGCCTCTGCCGTTGTCCAGCCCGGCCTGCCCATCTCTCCCCACCAGCCTCGATCTCTGTGCCTTTGCACATGTTCTTCCTGCAGCGCAGATCAGCCCGTCTGACAAACCCTACGCAGCTCTCGAGTCACATTCAACTCTGTCTTTTCTGTCGATCCTCCCTGAGCTGCTTCCTGAGCTTTGTTGGCATCTTTGTTCGTGACCACATTGTGCTAATGTCCTTCCTCCCTCCGCATGCCCTCACTGAGCAAAGTCTTTCTTTTCTGTTCTCTTTTACTTCAGCAGAATTGGATGAAGAGCCTTGTGTGCGCTAGGCAAGGGCTCCACTGCTGACTTACATCCCCAAATCTTTTTTTTCAATATTTTAAATTGGACACAGAGTTTTTTTCTAAGTTGCACAGGCTGACATTGAACTTGTGATCCTTCGGCCTCCGTCCCCTCCTAGGCTGGAATCACAGACATGCCCCACTGTCCCTGGCTGTGGAGACTGAGCTCCTTGAATACAAGGTCGATGGATGGTCTTTTCATCTTTGCAGCCATCCCGCTCAGAGTGACACACAGTGGCCGCTCCGTGGAGAGATGAATGGAAGAAATAAATGGTCGCACCAGTGCTTGTCCACATGTCTTACTCAGGAACGGGGAGAACTTGACTCAGTGAAAGTCAGGCTGGGGACCTGCCCTTTCCTCCCTTCTCCGAGGAATCTTAACTCAATGTTTGGGCTTATGCCTTTTAACTCTCCCTTTCCCCAGACCCCCATTCAACCTCCTAGCATATTATCACCTATGTGCTGGTTTGGCTGTCAGAGTTCACTATTTAATAGTAGCAAGGACATACACCCTCTAGAATTCTACTCACTGGAGAGCCTCATAATTTACAATATTTACATGCAGACAGGACTGCGATGCACAGGTCACAGATGAAGCCTGAAGTCCATTTGGAAGCTTAGGGTATTCTTTCTAATAGAAAATGCCACTCTCCAATAAAGACTTCTCTTATTGAATTGAATGGCATGATTTGCAAATATTAAGTTTAAAGAAAGGCCACAAGATACGGAGCCACGTATTATCTTAAAATAACTGTATTATGCACATTGAAACATGTAGCTTTCTTTTCCGGTGTGATTGCTTTGTTTGATCAAATTGAAAGTCAGGTTTCCTATTATGGCATTATGCCTTATTTCCTTAGACCAAATGAAATTGTTCCATTATAGCAAATAGAAGCTTGATAATGGTTTGATTGGAGTTTAATTGGAATGCTGTTTCTCAGAATACTTCGCCATTCCGGTCACACATTCCATATTGTGCCTTCAAATAGAGGCTATGAGCTAGAGTGGGTTATGACCCTTCTAGGACTTGAGCAGTTGAAGTCCCAGGAGACTTTCAAACCAAGGCCCAGGGTGAGGCGAAAGAGTGCTGTTCTGCTGTCAGCCGCCAGCAAAGATTTACCTCATCGCGGTCCCCATGGAAACAAAACACTGGGAGAAACGGGCCCCGGGGGCTTGGTCTCAGCTCCCCTTGGGATGGGCATGAGGTTTGTCGATTGATAGCAAATAACACTTAACATTGCGCCCTTCTGGTCCTCTACCGTGACTGCAGCAAAGCAACAAAGTCTTGCTTTTTTTCCCCAGGCTTCCTCACAGCCATGAGGCAGGAAGTGACCCGTGCCCACAAAGGCTGGGCCCTGGACACTGTAACTATACACAACGAAGTTCTGCGGCAGACCAAGGAGGAGATCACAGCCCCCCCTGCGGTAGGTGCTACCGAAACAGTTCTGGTTCTGGGGATGGAAGTTCAAGTTCTGCCTAAAACTAACCTTGAGCGCCTAGGTGAAGTCTGCTCGCTTTGTGGGGAAGCTTTCCTTTGCTGTAGCCAGGAGAGCTCCACACCAAGGCCTCTTCCGTCTGCTGGAGAAAGAGGTCAATGACAAGGCCTAGGAGCCCTCGAATTTTTGGTTGTTTTTTTACTTATGAGTACTGGAGATTGAACCTAGAGCTCCACACTGAGTGATATCCAAGTCCTTTTTAATGTATTTATTTATTTTGAATTTTGAGATAGTGTCTTATTAAGTTGCTAAGTTGCCCAGACTGAGCTTGAATTTGTGATCTTCCTGCTGCGTCTGCCTCTCAGAGGGCTCGGATTACAAGTCTCCCCCGCCAGCGCTGGCTCTCTGTTGCTTCATAGTGATGCGTGAAGTTTGTGTCGCATTAAAAGAATTTTCCACACATCTCGAGCTCCTGCTATGGTCACACAGAATCAGCTGCGGTAGCAGAGTAGTGCTGAGTGTCCCTGTGGCTTCCCCACATGGGAAGATACCTGGCTAGGGGAGGACGGAGGCCCTAAGGTAAGCAGATGCCTTTGGGGACCACTTCTTGGACACTGATCTGCTCAGCAAACCCGGGCAAGGTCCCTGCCCTTTGAGGCAGGTCAGCCTCTGTGCGGGAAGTGGGAGGCTTCAGTGCCATCTCGTAGGCGTGGTGCCCGACCCACCGACACGGGCAGCACGTCTCCACCCGCTTTCCCTTTCTCTGGTTTTCATCCCGTGACTTTCCACATGGGCCGGATCAGTTGATTTCCAAGTTCTGGCCGTGCGCTCTGCCACTTCAGAAGGACCATCCTTCCTCCGCTGTCCAGTAACATATTCCTTATTGCATCTGAGACCTCATGATTAACCCTTCTAACCTCTGCATTCCCATCAACCCCTCTTGAAGGTAATTTGAGTTATCTCAACCCTGTGTCTTGAGATTCAGGTGATCAGATCTACGAGCACCTCCCTCACAACCCGGGGGGCTAAAAACAACTGAAACTTGTCCCCTTGCAGTTCAAGAGGCCAGAAGTCCTAAATCAAGGTGGGGACAGTGTTGGTTTTTTTCCAGAAGAGGCCTCAGAGGGAGAACTTTTGTTGCTGTTTAAACACCAGAAATGTGTTATCTCACAGTTCTGGAGCCAGAAGTCCGAGCTCAGGGAGCCAGTGTCTGGTGAGGGTCCTCTTCCTGGTTGACCCTGGCTGCCTCAGGCAGAGATCATGGAGGCTGGGGAATCATCTTTCAGAGAGACAGTCCTCTTCCTTGCCTCTCTCCTGACTTCTGGTGACGGCTGGCCGTGGCAGTCACTGTCACCCTTCCTTCCCTTTGCGTGTCTCTCTCTGTACATCCTCTCTTCTTACAGAAGTACCCGTCACCTTGGCCGTCAGGCCTGCCCTAGCCATGTATGTCCTTGTCTGACTAGTCACAGCTGCGAAGTCCTCGGTCCTGAGCTTCTGAATGGACACGAGTTGGAGGTGACACTGCTCCATCTGCCATACCTCTGAGATCGGAAGCCCCTAAGACGGTCCGGGCGTGTTATCAGTAGGATGGTTCCTGGGTGGCCTCATTGTTCGTGCAGATAATTATCAAGCGCGAGGCTCGTGATGTGAACTATATATGCCTTGATTTTCTCAGGCTGCCCGAGATCTTTATCAAACCACATGCCCCTGTGACTCAGAAAATACCATCCTGGAGCTGGGGGCCACACAAGGGCTTTCCAGAAAGTACTTCGAGCTCACCTCTTTGTCCTTCGTGTTCAAATGCATTGCATTCCCCTCACCATAAATATACTCTATGAGCCCCGCCTTCCGGGTCTAGTCTAGTGTTCACTGCCTGTAAGATAAAGGGTCCAGACCCTCCGGCTCGGCCTCTGGACCCCTCCACGGCCAATCCCTACCTTACAGCCGTGGAATACGTTGCTTGGGCCTTCGTTGTAGTCTTGCTCCTGCGCGAGATGCCCACCGACTTCCTTTACCTGTCCAGCATAGCCGCGCTTAGGGCCGCTCACGGTGAGCGTCCACCTCCAGCTAGCTGCTCATCGGACAGCCCGTGACCAGTGGATGCTGCCGTTCAGCCAGATCTTTTGTTTTTCCTGTGCGGTGTATCTTGCTTCCCTGATTTCACGGTGAGGAGTGCGAGGGCAGATCCAGTTGTTTCAGAGTGACCCTAGCCTCCCGGCCTCGCCCTCCGTGTCCCCTTGCTGTACCATGGCCGGCCTCTGGGGGCGCTCTGACGCCCCTGGGCCGGACTCCGCACCCTGTGACCGAGAGGAAGCGCAGACCGAGGCCCAGCTCCAAGTCCCATCCACGCCCCACCTTGCTCCAACCCCGGTGAGAACTTTTGGAGACTTAGCTGAGTGCAGAGGCGATTTGGCTTTGCTGTAGCCCAGGCAGGCCACCCTACACCCCAGTTACCAGGACACTGCCTCACTCAGTACCAGTCACTCTGCAGGGGAAATTGCGCCCAGCGCCGGCCGGCGCAGCCTCGTCCGGCAGCATTTTGAGACTGGCGTGTGTTTTCTTGCCACACTGACGGCCAGTGCGACGTCTTTTAACCCCTCTCCCTTACCCTTGTCCCCCCCCAGGAAGGCGTGTACATTTACGGACTGTACATGGACGGGGCCGCCTGGGACAGGCGCAACGGGAAGCTCACGGAGGCCACCCCCAAGGTGCTCTTCACGATGCTGCCGGTGCTCCACATCTTCGCTATTAACTCCACGGCGCCCAAGGACCCCAAGCTGTACGTGTGTCCGATCTACAAGAAACCCCGGCGCACGGATCTGACCTTCATCACGGTGGTGTACCTGCGGACGGTGCTGTCCCCCGATCACTGGATCCTGAGAGGCGTGGCCCTGTTGTGTGACATCAAGTAAGTCTCCACCTGCGAGAGCACAGGAGCCCCAGGCACCTCGGCTCCGACAGGCCCCGCCGGGCGCTCTTCCTCCCGACAGCTGCTGGCTCGCTCTTCCTCAGTAAAGAGTTGACCTCTCATTTCCTGTGTCTTGCCTCGCCTCGTGTCAGAGCAGCGGTCACCAAGGTGATTACCGGCTTGTGCTGTTTATTTCCTTATAGTTACTTATTACTGGTACGATCCTGTCTTCACGTTAGAACACTTCACGATAGAGGACGTACATTTCAGAAATCTAAAACAAAAGAGGACTATGTGGTACTCTAAAAGGAGGCAAGTGCTTGAAAACTTTTCTTCCCAAAGAAAACTGTGTTCTCTGAGTGAAATCGTGCGGACATGTTGTCTTTTGCTTTGTTTTAGACGGTGGTACTGGGAGGGGAATCCAGGGGTGCTCTCCCATTGCCGTTTTTATTTTTAACTTCGAGATAAGCTCTTGCTAAGTCGCCCAGGCTGGGCCTTGCCTCAGTCTCCCCAGTGGCTGTCGCTGCAGGCGTGTGCCCCGGCCCAGTGTCCTTTGCGCTCTCTCTCTCTCTCTCTCTCTCTCTCACTTGCTCTTTTCTCTTCCCTGTGAGATGGAAACTGTGGGGTCCAGGAAGTGCCCTTAATGGGACAGCTGGGGGCACGAAGTGTTTGAGACAGAAAGCCCACTGGGATGGCTGCCCTGTCATTTATTTTAATTGTATGTGATACTTTTCCTTTATGGTTTTCAGTACGTCTCAGGCCCAGGGAGCTCTGACTCTCCCGCTCTCTCCCAGCCCCAATTCTGCAGAGATAATGAAACATTTCTAGGCAGCAAATGGAGAAGGAAAAACAAACTCCATCAAATGAAATTAGGTTACACGCCGAACGTCTTAAAAGGGAAAGTCTTTAAAAAGTGAAGCTATTTCTTACTCTGTAGTTAGTCTGAAACTCAGTATGAGCCTTTATTTCCTGCTAAAGGAAATTGTCAATTTAGCAGAACAGATGAGGTCCTCTCCCGAAGGCTCACGCAGTCCAGGACGGGGAGGGAGCATTGCCCTGGGCTTCTCTGGAACCCTAGCGCCCCATTCTCTCCAGAAGGCAGGGAGCCTCTATGGGCCTCACTCCTCTCTCATCCTGTCTTCGATGGCAGACAAAGCGAAGTGGCCCGGCGGCAGCCCAGCTGAGCAGCCCAGGGAGGCCCCCGAGGACACCCTGCTGGGGTCTGGTGGACTTCTACACAGCAGAAAACACATTGTGAAATGCAGCTGGTCGCGGTGGACTCTGGTTTGCTCAGGAGACTGATTCAATGTCAAAGCCATTGAACTACTAAGAGTTGGTTTAGTAAATGAGCGTACTGTAACCCTGCCTGAGTATGTTGGCGCTTGCCATGGTCAACACACACTCTGCACGTGGGCCCATCCTTGGCATCTGGGGCCTCTCCCCGTGTGGAGAGCTCAGGGAAGCAAAGAGCTTGGATGCAAGAGCCAACGGACCTACAGAATCCCAGCTGAGACACACATACACACAGTGTGTCAAGACTCCTTCCTTATCCAGTTGCCAAAACAAGTGATGGCAAAGGTGTAGCCCAGCCCCCTACTTATCACAGCAGGTTTTTGGAGAACAGTCAGACTTGGTGTTCTTTAATGCTTCCATGTCTTGAAGGAAGCTGAGGAGAGATGGAAAAAATGAACATTAAGCAAAGTCACTGATCGGACTGCTTCAGACCACGTGAGCACCACTTCCCGGGAGCTCTGCTTCGGCTGATTATTTTGTGTTGAGTGAACACAGAGGACAGAATTAGGTGACAGGGCCCAGCCGGGATGGGCACCTGGTCCCTGGCAATGCTTGCAAATGGTCTTCCTGGCAGCGACTTCTTAGCCACCCCAGGATCCACCAAGGGTTGGCCAGGGCCCAGTCCTGGTTTCTTTCTCTGGGCCTTAGTGAATGGTTTCCTTAGACATTTTGAGTCATTGAACTTCCATAAACACATAGCCATTTTCTCTGCACAACTGTCGCTCTTTCACTAATTACATAATTAGCCACACTCGAGTGAAGGAGACCTGGTGAGCATAAAAGAGCAAAGGAGAGAGGACGAGGTGGTTAAGCCGACCGAAGCTGGGGGGGAGGCGGAGTAATTTTCCCCCTTGGCTTCAGTCCACATCTTCTCATTTTGGTCCCAGCACAATGAGATTTATGCCTGTGCTGATTTAAAATGTTATTTTATGTTGGATTTTACATTTTAAGAAGACCAGAAGCAGAGTGTCTAGAGATGCACCCTCCAGAAGGAGTTGTCCCAGAGGCACACAGGCTGCATTGTGCTTGGAGCCACAGTGTGATTCGGGGCTGGGTGAAGTTCAGGTGAGAGTTGATCTGAAGACAAGCTGGGTCTCGAGCTTTCCGCAGGTGTCATCGAGACCGTAGAGCAGCACATTCTAAGGAACAACAGCACAGGGAAGAGTAAGAAGACAAGAAACTGCACGGGATGTACAGACGGGGCCATCTGGGGACCTCCTTCCCGTGTGGAGAGCTCAGGGAAGCAAAGAGCTTGGACGCGAGAGCCCAACGTGGGTTCCCAGGCGTGGAACATACACCTCAAACCCCAGAGCCCTCCGTGAGCTGTCTGCCCTAGACAGAAATCTCTGCTTTGTTGCAACCCTGTCCCTCCACTCGTTCTGTTGGCTTGTCACTAGGATCATATGATGTTCCCCGTTGTCACTCATACCTTCACCCTCGTGCTTCGGCCTTACAGAAGAGAAACCTCTTATGTAGAACAACTAGAGCCTTCGTTCAGGGCCAAAAGCAATGATCAAGGCACAAGCATTTTGGAAAATGGCCGTCTCTCAAAAGTAAAACATGGTTACCGTGTGACCCAGGTGTTTCATTGTTTACTCTTTGCCCAGGAAAATGAAATCCATACAGATTTATAAACACATGTCTGTAGAAGCATTATTCGTAACAGCCAGTGGCCAGCAAGTGGAAACAGTCCAAATGTCCACCAACAGATGGATGAATTGACAACTGTTGTGTATCCACACGACAGAATACTACGCTGCAATAAAAAGGAACAAGTTACTGCTCACACGGCAGTATGGATGCATTCTGCAGGCGTGAGAAAAGCCAGACTGCTCCCCGGAAGACAGACTCTACTTATGTAGCATGTCTGGGCTGCAGGGCCTGTCGTGTCTGAGCACCCAGTGCAGCCGGGACTGGCTGGATGAAAGAATGAATAGCAAAGTAACCCGATTTGACTGATGGCAAAAGACAGAGAAGAAGAGCACACCAGGTTCGAGGCAGGAGGGAGCATCTAAATAGTGCAGGGGACAGTGGGGAGCCAGGGGCAGTTCTGATCTGCTAAAGGGACAAGAGTACGTCAGTCAGGAGGAGGCTGTTGCCCAAGACCAGAAAAATGATATGAAAAGCAGAAATCCAGACAGCTGATCATTAGACTGGAAGTGGGGTGCGGTGGTAGAATTTGGGGACTCCAAAGACTGAGTTGAGGTGGAAATAATTGGAGTCTAAAGATAGAACAATTTATAGCTGGATATTTCCTTCTTCATTAAAGTAAGAGCTGTCTTGCTAGACAGATGCCCGCACCTGACTGCCAGGGTCTCTGCAGAGAGCCCGCGAGGTCCGTGTGCTCACGGGCGCTCGGTCCCAGCATGCTGTCTGGTTGGCACAGTGGGGGTGGGGTGTATCCAGTGGCAGAGGGCTTGCCTAACACAACGGAGACCCTGGGTCCCTCCTCTAGCACAAACGAACTGCTCAGGCACTGGCCTGAGGGCATAGGTAATACTGTCCGCAAGCCCTACACTACCTCTGTGTCATCATCTCTGCTTTGCATACGGAGCTTCTAAATGAGTTTCCCAAATCCTCAACCTGGCAAGTGACGGAGCTGGAATCTGAACCCAGCCCCAGCGGTTTCCGTCTGTGTTCTGTGAGCTCTGCAAGACCCTGCAGGGCGTGGAGAGAGCCGGAGGCCGACAGCACCACCCTCTGCAGTGCAGAGCTGCACAGTGTTTCTCTGACTCCTCATCCGACCAGCTTTCATCCAGGGCATGAAACGGATGATGGACACAGAAAGAAGAAGGCATTGGCAGCTATGCGGCGCACAAGCAAACATACTCTAAAGTTCAGAGACTTGGGGAGAATTCCTGGGTTCGTTGTAACACTATTTTTCTGGGCCTTCTTGAATACTCTATATCCACAGGTATGTTGTCTGTGAACTAGAAGGGCCGTGGCCCAGACTCCAAGTGGCCCCGTGCTACTTCCTTGTCCACAGGTAAAAGCAGAAGTAGTTAAAATGCAGCAAGGGAGAAATAGTGTAAAGGAAGATGCACAGTTCTAAATGAAAAAAAAGAAAATAAAGGAACTATGGGGAGCCTCTTCACTTTAAAACTCATACTGAAGGAACTTAGTGACTTTATCCTGGTCTATCTATTTCAAACTTTCAAACCTTGCCTGTTAGGGTTAAATCTAGATGTTCTCAAATTCATGCCCTTAAGCAGGGCTGGGGTGGATTGAATTATAGGAGTGTGCCATTATGGGCAACGCAGGGCTGTTTAGGACCTGGGTGGTGTATCTTTTCAATATTCGATAAAAATTGTCCACCTATTTTTTTCTTTCTTTCTTTTTTTTTTTTTTTTTTTTTTTTGAGACAAGGTCTCGCTTTGTAATTCAGTCTAGCCCTGAACTCATTATGTTGCCAAGCTGGTTTCAAACTCACAGCAATCCTCCTGCCTCTGCCTCCTGAGTACTGGGATTGCAGGCATTGTGGTGTGTGGTTATCAGCTGTGTTTACCGGTGTGAGTTACCATGCCTAGCATTGTGGCATGTGGTTACCGGGGATTGAACTTGCGACCTTGTTTTTGCCAGGCAGATGCCAGAACCACTCTCACTAAATCCCGGCCTTTGTTTGTTCGTTTGTTTTGAGACAGGCTCTCACTATGTAGTCAGGCAGGCCTTGAACTCATGGAGATCCTCCTGCCTCAGGCCCCTGAGTTGTGGGATAACTGGTGTGCACCACCAGTCACAACTCTATCGATCTGTGAAGAGCACTATAAAACTTGCTTCCTTTCGTCTTAGGTTGAGGTCTCTGGAAACACAGAGATGGAGACTAGTTTGCAGTTTTCCTGGGAAGACACCTGGGCTCAGCTCCCCTGAGTGCGGAGGAGGTGGGGCCGCGCCAGCACCGAGGGCCTTGAAGGGAAGGCCGTCAGAGCTGAGGAGGGCCGACGGAGGAGGAGGACGACGCTCCTGGCAGCCTGGCTCCCTCCGTCCCTCCACACTCTGCCTTTTCCTCTCATCCTTGCTCTCCGGCACCTCAGATTGAAAAACAAATGGCGAACAGGTTTTCCCTGCTTCCTTTTTATACTGTCTTCAGAGATCTTAACAACGTAATAGCATGTCTGACATCTGCGTGCAGCCTGGAAATGCAGAGTGTACCGTCAGGAGAAGGCCGGGATTTCAGTCGCTTCTGAGAGGCTGGGCCCCCGAGCTCAGCCTAGTGACTGGGCACATTTTGAAAAAAACCCCAAACATGAAGACAACTGAGGTCGGAAAGCCTGCATACTTAATTGCTCTTTTTCTCAGGCCCATAAATTCCCTAAGAATTTTTTTTTTTTTGAAAGCTAGCGCTTTATTTTGCCTTCAAAAAATTACTTCCGCACCGTGCACGCTCCGTGCGTGTCTGTCTCCCAGCATCTGGCCCTGACGGCAGAAAGGAGCCACGTCTTCAAACACTCAGGCGTTGATTTACATACAACTCTGAGATGAATATAAATGCTTTGGAGTAAAGCGAATACGTGCTGGAATCTGAACCCCACTCCTCAGGAGTCCACGAAGAAGCTGCTGGTTTGTAGAATTCCACTCTGACCCCCAAGGAGCCCACAGCCAAGGGACACGCGGCTGCCCCTCACTCCGGGCCTTGCCAGGCCCCCTTGCTTGGGAGGATGGGACATGGCAGGGCTTCGCGGTTTCCTTGTCACCGGTTTTAATTGAACAGGTGTTGCAGGCAGGTGGAAACGTCGCCGCGCCACATATGCGTGTGCTGTGCTGTGCTGCGCCGCGCTAGCAACTCCCTCTACGTCCCCAGGCAGGCGCTCCCCTGACCCATGTCACAGTCCCTGCTTGAGCCCTTTCCCCTCCTGGCTCCCACTGCCTCCTGTCGGGTGGAACCAGAACTGCAGCCCTAGGGTGAGGTCTCGATTCCCCACTGTGTCTCAGGGCTAAGGACGCCCGCCTGTCCTGGGGCTCCCCGTGTGCAGACCTTCCCTTATGTGCTGTTGGTCTGTTGTCCCGGGAGGACATCCAGTGTCCCACCGCGGTAAACCCCGAGCAGCAGCCAGACAAATGGGCAGCGCTCTCACCTCGCTCCCCTCTCTCTGCAGGGCTGGGAGCTGCTCAGCATTTAGCGAGCTTCATCTGTAATGTGTCATCCCCTCTCCTGGGGAAAGCAGTCACTTTCGGGTTTTTTCCACTTTTATGGGATTTTTTTTTTTTTTTTTTTAGAATAGACGTGCGCTTTCTGTCCAGTCTGCTTTCTCTGAAAGCCTGTGCCAGTCTCGGCTGCGGCAGCCAGCTGAGGCCCCCGGGGGGTCCCAGCTCCTGTGTCTCCCCGGCTTCTCCTGCGTCGGTCCGGGAAACCTGGCTGTGGGACAGCTGGCCAGGACTGCGCGGGGGTCTCCTGGCTGGAGCCCCACTCTCCTCCTGTTTCACCTGGTCCCCTCTGCCCCAGGCTCGGGGCCCGGCCCGGCCCTGCCCTGCCGAGGGAGCTCAAGCCAGGGGAGAGCAGGTGCCCCCAAGCCCCACAGGGCATGTCCCAGTCTGGGATGTTACCCCGTTGTCATTGGAGTGGAAGCTGTACTCTTTGGGGTCTGGTCCCCAGAAAGACTGGGTGTTGCTAGGCCCTTCGAAGGACTTCTTCCAGCAGCCCTGGCACGGGACATGTCCCCTCCACAAGTGTGTGAGCAGTTGCCCTCTTCTGGGGGAAAGTTTGGCCTCTTTTAACTCCCAGCCCTTCCTGGGAAGCTGAGGAGCCTGACAGGTAGATGCCGCGTTGACCCCGCCCACCCCAGCTTTGGCCACGCCCCCACTCCATTCCTGTCACCGTCCCCTGACGTTGATGTCTCTGGGTCAATTTATGTATTAATTTGTCACTTGCTGCATAATATTTAGCACTGCGATAAAAAACAAATAAGCCAATCCTATAAGGAATTGATTTTCCCTTCCACATCTGTTCACGAAGACATAAATCTAAAGTTTTGCTACTTTAAAAGCCTCCAATGCAAATATAATCTAAAATTGCTAGGCTTTGAAGTCGGGCTTTTCTGTCAAGAGATGTTTATAGGCCTGGTCCCTGGAGCCTGGCCACTCATCTGCCTGCGGGCTCCGAAGCCATCGATCACCTCGGAAGGTCTGCTCTGGTCCATCGCACGGAGTACGGTGGCATCGTGCGCCTTGAGCGTGCTGGCGGCTCTGCACAGACCCACTGGGGCGCCTCCGGGGACCGGCTCGGAAGCCAGGGCGGAAGAGGGGTGCTGTGGGACGGCAGAGCCGGAGACGCTTGGCTCTTTGGGGGGAGAATTGGTGAAGATCTGTGGAGAGTCACCATTAGGTGTGTCGGGAAGGGTGGATGGAGTTTGGTAAGAGCCCAGAGGCTCCCAGGAGGAGGAAGGCGGGAGCGAAGGCCCAAGTTCCAATGCACTTGTAACACTTCTGACTGGCTGCAGCACAGACCTCGGGACAGGGACAGCTGGGAAGGGTGACTGCGGAGCCTGGAGGGATGTGGTGGGTGTGACCGTGACTCCCGGCCAATTCGATTTGCACAACAGTCCTGTAGGCACGTGGTAGCAGGGATGATTACCCAGCTGGGAACGTGAGACTCGGAAGTTACCCGGTCTGCCTCAGGGACAGAGGACGACGCAGAAGAGCCAGTACGAGAGCTCGGGTCAGCGGCCCGTAGTCCCTGGGGCAGGCCTGTGTTCCGCTGGCAGGGAGCTTGGGCCGCAGCCTCTTTCCAGAGCTGTGCCAGCAGGACGGCCTTGGCAGAGCCGCCAGAGGCATTGCAGTCAGCAAGACATGCCAGGAGCCAGCGTCACAGGGCGGGGACCAGGACACAGGGCAGGCATTAGTGTTACTGTGGTCCAGCCTCGCCAGGATGCCACACAGGGTGGCAGACTGATGCCCTCCGATGGGGGTGGGCACCTCCCTGGTCCACTGGACAGACTTGTGGGCCGTGGAACACACATGTCCAGCACCTGACCTTGAGGGACTGGGGAAGGTCCGCCGAGCTTCCTGCTGGGCGGGAGAGAGATCCTCCGGGACTTGATCTTCTGATCTCCGCACCCTGGGTTGGTCATGGGGACCCGTTTCTTATCCCGGACTTGCCTCCAACATCTCTGAGTCTTCGGCTTTGGTTTGACCACAGCCAAAGCCCTGGACACAGAACTCCACCAAAGCCACCTGCCGCAGCCTCTGCGTCCCCTCCTGCAGCTTCTGGAATGCACCGGGAGCCTCCAACCCCAGGTCTGAGCCACGAGGTGCTGCCCAGCCTCTTCTGCTTTTGTTTACCGTCTCGTTTGGCAAATGAGCCAGAAACCAGAGCATTATTCAGTCCACTGGAGGGAGGACTTTCACCACTGGGGAAGAAGGAAGAGGCTTGAACTGGCCTCGTGGGGAGAAAGGAGGCACTGAGCCCTGCCAGCCTAGCCACAGGCCCCTTGAGGCCAGGTACAGAGGCCTGCGGGGACAAAGGGGGCTCAGCTCCCAGCCTGAGGCCAGCCTTCAGCTCCGACGCTCTGCACTGGTCAGGCTGGCCTGAGAGCAGCGGTGGAGACAGGAGGGAGGCTGCTGGACTGTGACCCTGTGGTCAGTTGTCAGTGGCCACAGTGACTTCCAGCTGGGCCCCAGGTGTGGCGGCCACAGAGCCCACACTAGGAGGACAGGGCTCGGGGATGGCAGTTGTGAGACAGTGGCACAGACACCCTCGGATTTTCTGCTCCGTGCTAGTTTTCCTCAGGAGAAGGGAGCATGTAGGACTTCAAGCACCTCAGCCATGAGCCAGCCTGTTGCTGGGTGCCCCCTGCCCTGAGTGCCTCCTTCCTTGGCTTGGGGACCCTGACAGCGCCCACCCCCAGCAAGAAAGCCGTGCTTTTCAGAGGGATTTCCGTCCCCCGCTGGCTCTGCCTCCTCTCCAGGCTGGCTCCTGCGAGGGGAACGGCTGTTTCTTTCTACCGAGAATGAAGAAACGCCAGTTTCTGTGAAGAAGGGCCTTGCCGAGGGCTGGGTGAGCGCATGCGCTGAGGCCTCTCCCCGAGACTCAGGTTGATGTTGGCCTCACTTCCCATTTTGGTCACAGTGGGTTTCTCAGCCAGATAGTAGCTGAAAGGCGGCAGCGCGTGAGGGCTCCGCGGGACATTCCTTCTTCATTTGATTTCCAAATGTGTGAAATGTGGCGCATCTCTCTCTTCCTGTGAGATCTTAGAATCTATGAAAGGACAGTGAGAGACGGTGGGTAACACTGGCGTGAGGCCCAGAGACGTAAGTCTTCTCCCAGGAGCCACAGCTGCACAGACCAGACCTTCCACAGGCAGGTGAGGGGAGCAGGAAGAGGAAGTCTGGGGTGAGAAGCCCCGAGCTTGAAACGCAGCTACACACAGGCCCCTTGGGAAGCCCTCTGCCTGGACTAACGAGCTGTGTTGGATAGTGGGCTCACCGCGTGACAAACAGCCCCCGAGTCTTGGTGGCTTAACACACCACACCCCAGCGCGGGACTGCAGGGAGCCTGGCCACACACCGTCGCTCAGGGCCCCAGGCTCCGACTGGGTCGCGGTTTCATGTCCTGGGGGCTGTGGCGCCCTCTGTCGGTCATGTGTCCAAAAAAAAAAAAAAAAAAAAAAACGGCAGATGGAATAGCAGGGCAGGGGCAGAGGAGGCGCCAGGGGCCAGAGGCTGGGTCTGTTTTGTCGCCTCCCATGGGCCACACTCAGGATCCAACGAGGCTGGGAAATGTGCCCTCGGTGTTCGATGGGGGCATCGAGTCCCTCCAGGAAGAATCTTGAAGTTCAAACTCCCAGCACCTCCATGACCTGATTCGGAAATAACGTCCATCCTGACTGAGATACCGAGTTAAAGTCAGTTTCTTACAGTGACTGGCATACTCTTGTAAAGGGGAATTTGAGCCCGAAAGACACTTCGAGACTTAGGAGCCGTGCACAGGTCAGGGGACCCTGGGGCCACTAGAAGCAAGGAAAGATTCATTCTCCTCGATTCTCAGAAGGGCCCAACCTGCCAACGCCACGACCCCAGACTCCCGGCCTCCAGAGCTTGGAGACCCGAGACCTCCGGCCCTACACCGCCCAGGCTGCCCCAGCAAACTCAGCGAGGAGCAGCCTGTGCGGAGCTCCAGGTCAGCCGTCTCCGGTGGACGCCCCGGCCGCGGCTGGGCCGCTCTGGCCTCCGGGCCCTGCTTCTCGGCCTGACTGCTGAGCGGGCCGGCGGGGGGCGCGGGCTGCGCTGCTGCTCTCCGGCTGTGTCTCTTCCTTGGTCCAGAGTTACACAAACGCTGCCCGCACCTTCCTAAGTGACCACGACCAAACCCCATGCTTTGGGACTCAGGGTCCCTGCTGGGAAAGTGGGCGCGGACCGCTGGCTTCTCCGCCACGGAGAAGCTGGCGCCAAAGCGACCCTGAGACACGTTGGACACACAGCGCGCTGCCCCCGGGGGAGCGATCCTCGCTGTGGCTCCGGGCAGTAAATCCTCCGGCTGCCGCTGGAGCTGGCGGGCCAGCACGGAGGGAGCTCGCCGGCGGGGCTCGGGGGCAGCGAGCCCCTGGGCCTGGCAGTGACCACCCAGGCAGGAAGGGGGGCTGCACCCGGGCTCTGGCCCGGCGGGGACGCCGACAGCAAGGAAGATGGGGGGCTGCGGAAGGCAGCAGCGCTGAAGCTGCCGCGCCGGGAGGACTGTGTGTGTGGGCTCCAGGCGCGGCTCTTGCCTAGCAAACCCTGCCTCGAGGTGGCCGGTGCGGCTTGCGAGTCTGTGGTGGGGTCTGGGGGTGCACTCAGGCTCCGGGGACCCCTCTGGGCAGCCTCGGCTTGTCCCTCTATTGCTCTGCGCGTGGCATCCTGTTGTCCGACTGGGCTATAAAGGATGCAGCTTCACAACCCAGCTGCCCAAGCTTCGGACGAGGGCCGAGGGCGGTCTTCGCGGAGAAGAGGAGCACGAGCCGGAGGGGGGGAGCCCAGCCCGCAGGATCCGCCGCTGGTAACACAGTCTGTCCCCAGAGCTGCGCAGCCAGGACCTTCTGGCAGAGGTGGAGGCCTGGGCCGCAGCTGCAGGCTCTGCAGAGCTTCAGACTCTGCCGCCGGCGGCCGGGTGAGGGCGCTGGCGAGCAGCAGAGGAGACGCACGGGCGCCCACAGCTGCGTCCCCAAAGGGCTCAGTGCCAGGGCCTCCAGACAGGCTTAGCGAAGTTAGGGTTACACAGAGGCGGCCCAGCTCCGCTCGCACCCCTGCTGCGGACGCGGAGGCCCTGGTGTGCACGCGTGTGGGCGATCAGGCCTCCAAGGGGCTTGTCACGCCGAAGGGCGAGGTGGTCTGACACTGCGCTTACGTAAATGAGCGTCTTGCGGACTGGAAGTTTGGGAGCCAGCGAGACATAACGAAGCAACTCGTTCCCCTCCCCCCTCCCCTCCCCCTTCTCTTCTTACCTCTTCCTCCTCCCGGGCGAAGGCGCTGCCCTGCCCGCTCCCGGACCAGCTTTTCCAGCCGAAGACCGGGCTTTCCTCACCCACGGACCGGAGGCCCCTCTCTGGGGACAGGGCCTGGGAGCATCTCTTCTTAGGGACACGCATGAGCTACTCTCATTCCTCCTCCTGAAAGCCAGGAAGCTGAGGAGACCCCACTCACCTTAAGCCCCTCCCCCCCGCCACGGAAGCCTTAGGCCTGTGGGAAACAGTGAGGCCTGCCATTCGGGCCTGGCACCATGGGAGCCTGAAACTTCTGTGCTGCCACAATGTACTTGCCCAGCAGTAGCTTCCTTCCATACCCGCGCTGAGGGATGGCAGCCCTGGGATGATGCCAAAGTATGAACAACTCTCTTTGCAGACCTCAATCTACTCATCCATAAAATGGGTATAATAACACTGGCCTAGAACAAATGAGACCAGGGCTATTCAAACATTCAGCACACCCCCAGCAGAGTGGAGACTCAATAAGTATTGCTTTCATTGTTGTGTATTGTTAAGTACAACTTGGCAAACAGTATTCCATCCATTCCTCTGCTGTAGGGGTCCAGAGCATGAAGTCCTGATACCAGTGCACAGAGAGGGGTGCGCAGACCACCCTCACACTGTCCCTTCCCCGGCCCAGCCTTCTGTGGAGAGTTTGGAGCACCCTCTGTGCCAGGCACTCCAGGACCCCTGGCATGGTGCATTTCAGTTGCCACAACATGTACGGAGCGCGTACCATGTGCCCGGGTGGGTGCTGACCCGGGACACCCGGGAGCTCCAGCCCTCCCGTGTGTCCTGTGAAACAGCAGGCACAGCACCTGCCGTGTTCCGAGCCCCACGCTGGGCACTGCGGTCCAAGTGAGGCCCCAGGGAAGCAGGCTGGAGGTTCCCTGATCCACGGCGCCCCAGGGTGGTAGCAGAAGGGACAGGGCCCGTGAAGAAAAGAGGGCCATGGGACATCTTCACGTGGGGGCGATGCCTCCACCGAGGTGCTGACACCAGGGGTCTTGGAGAGGAACCACAGAGGCCCAGGGCGCCCGGCCCCTGCATCAGCCCCAGACAGAACCAAGGACACTGCCGGGGACGAGCTGGGCAGGCTGAGACGCAGACCCTGGCCCTCCTGGAGCTGGGCCGACAGGAGGAGAAGGCTGGGGTTCAGCTGCCCCGGATGTCACACGAGAGACAGCCCCTCCATTCCTGGGTACGATCCGGGCCCATGGTCTGCGGCTGGGCACACCGAGGAGCAGAGCTGGCATGAGGGTGCAAGCACGGTGTTTTATTAGGGGAGAGGCTGCAGGAGGCACGAGCTGCCTGCTGTTGGAAAGTGAGACAGCGGGAAAGGACGGGGGCACCAGGTCCAGTGCTGAGCAGGTGACTGTGGGAATCTCATGGGGCAGGGGACTGCGGAGCACGGCTGAGCTGTCCCACCCAGCGGGCCAGGATTTGGGGTACTTGTCCATCTGTTCCTCTGCTTGGGGCTGACAGCTGCTTCTAGGGGTCCTGCCCTGCGCAACCAGACACAAAAGCGGCAGTTCCTTCCATCGAGAGGAAGACCCTGGCACAGGGCAGGCGGGCTTCTGAGAGTGTTTCCTAGGACAACAGTGTGCACCCCGGCTGTGCTCCGCACTCTGCGATGTGCCGGCTCCGGCACCCAGGCCTGCCGGTCTGCAGGGAGGGGCAGGGACGCTCTGCACATGGCCACTGAGGGAACAAAATCGGGACTCTACCAACAGGAAGGCTGTCACCTGGCACAGCCCCTCAACCTCTGATGACAAGAATCGGCCACAATTAACTTCTTTAAAATATCGACGGTATTGTGTTATTAGCAACAGACAGGGGACAGAGCAATAAAAGGCCGCATATTTCACTGTGCTGGTGACTCCCTGGGACAAAGGGTGCATTTCTCAGCCCCCTTTGTAGTCAGAAATGCCCGTGTGATTGAATTCTGACTAGCAGCTGCCATTCAGGACATGTCTCCCTGGAGAGAGTACGTTCCTCCGTCCTGTTGGCTGGAACTCGGACATGGCGGCTGGAGATGGAGCAGCCCCTTCGGGTCATTAGGTAGATGCTTTGGGCCAGAGAACAGTGGAAGGTGAAGATCCACGAATCCAAGGAAGCAGGCACTCCGGCCTGGGCTGGGTCTCCAGCCTGGCTTTACACAGAAGCCTGTGGTCACACTGTTGTCGTTTAGGATGGAGTTTTCTGGCCCTTGCAGCAGTGCGGAGGGCCCGCAGACTGACTTGGGGACTCCGAGGAGGCAGAGCTCCCAGCAGGAGGACCGCTCTGCGGGGCGCAGCGGGCCTGGCTGTCTGGGGCTCCGCCTAGAGAATCCCTGCTGGTCCCAAGGACAGCCATCCTCACAAACTCCCTTTCTCTTTGGAATGGTTCCCCCCTCCCCCGTCCCCGCGCAGGGCTAGGGTGGACGCTGACCCGCCCACCCTCCCCTCGGGGGTGGGGTCCACGTTTCCCACCCACTGGGCAAGGTAAACCGGACCCTCGGCGGGGCC
Source organism: Petromus typicus (assembly GCA_004026965.1). Taxonomy (NCBI): domain Eukaryota; kingdom Metazoa; phylum Chordata; class Mammalia; order Rodentia; family Petromuridae; genus Petromus; species Petromus typicus. The sequence continues at coordinate 16,370 of PVIR01015016.1, read as the reverse complement.
CGCCCTCGGCTGTGCTTGGGGCAGGGTATGCAACCAAAGCAGGGACGGCTCACGTCCCCACCACCGGGACGCGACGCACAGGCGCAGCCACGGGCCACAGGCCACGGCTGCCGGCGGCTCGAGGGCGGGCGCTGGGGCTGGGGGCGGCCGCCGGCTTCCAGAAGCTTCCAGAGCGGCACCAGTGGCCGGGCCCCCGGCGGAGGGTCCGCTGGCCCGCGTGGCCGCGCCATCCCCGTCCGCCCCGCCCCGGAGCACCTGGGGGCGGTGGCCGGCCGGCGGCGCGTTCAGCCCCTCTCCGCCCGCCCGGGACAGCTCCGAGCGGGCGGCCGACGGGCCGTGTGACCTTGGGCGAGTCCCGTCGGCTCCGCTGCTCCGGGCGGCCGCGGCTGTCCCGGCGCGGGGCGGAGGCGGACGGCGGCGCGGGTGCCGGGCGCTGGCTCGCTCGCTCGCAGCCGGGACCTCGGGGTGGGGCGGCCCCGCGCCGGCTCCGCCCCCGCGCCCGCCGCCCTCCGCCCGCGCCCGCCGGGATCAGTCGCGGCGCGCGGTGCCGCAGGTGGCAGCGATGGCCCGGTGCTGAGCGCCCGCCATGGCCGGCGCCCCCAGCCCGCTGCGCCTGGCGCTCCTGCTGCTCGGGGCGGTGGGCAGGGCCGGCCCCCGCCCCCAGGTGAGCCGCGACCGCGGGCCGGGCGGGCCGGGCCGGGAGGGGGCGCCGCGGCGCGGGGTCCGGCCCGCCGCGACTTGAGCGAACTCCGGCGCTGCGGGCGGGACGCCGGGGCCCCGGGGACTCGGCGGCGGCTCCCCGCCCGGCCGCCCCTCGCTCCCGCCCCGGGCCCTCTGCCGGGCGCCAGCTGCCCGCGGCGCCCCGCGCTCCCTTGGCGGCATCTCTCTCCGCCGCCCCACAGCCACTTTCCCAACTCCTGCGCTTCCGCAGCCCCCGCCCGGCGCCCGGCCCGGACCCCTCGCCTGGGGGGCTTCTCCGGGCCTCCCGTCCTCCATCTTCCATCAGACACGCTGCGAGCGGAGGGCTGAGGGCCAGGGGTGGAGACCGGCCTTCCCACCGCGCAGCCCCCAGGTGCAGCCTTTGACTCATGGCCCCAGGGGCCTGCGGTGGCAGCTTGTCCTTCCGCCGTGACCTCCCCGATGGAGCTGAGTGCCACCCCCACCCCCGGCCCCGCAGCAGGCGCGCCGGGAGCCCAGTGTGGGATGCAGCCAGGACCCCTCTCACTCGCTCACCCCGCGGTGCCCCCGATTATCAGCCCCCACCAGAAGCCCATTTTGGAACACGCAGGGACACCCTGACCTCCCTGGTGCCACCGGAGAGCAGGCGGCGGGTGGACCCATGCAGTGCACCTCGGGCTCTCCCTGCTGGAAGGTGGTCAGCGGCTCGGACAGGGCAGCTGTCCGCAGATTCCGGGACCGGGACGTGCTGGGCGGAGCAGAGGGCAGGAGTGGGTGTCTGGTCCGGTGTCTGGGGACACTCTTCCAACCACCTCCCACCCCGATCCAGAGCTGAGGAAGTGAGATCTCTGGGGAGTGGGCCTATTTGGGGCTTGAAACGTGTCCCACAACAGGTGACAGGGCAGGATGGGAGGGGGCAGACTCCCTACGCTGCCTGAGAACCAGATGTGGACAGATGTCCCTCTCACCGACGATGCCAGCACTTTTAAATCTGATCCCAGACTCGTTCTTCCCTCTCCTGGTTCCCCGATGCCAGCTACTGCCCCTGGTCCTGGTGGCACTATCACTTCCACAGCACGTTTCCCAGCCCAGCCAGGCTGTCCTGTGAACTGGAGGTCTTTGTGGGGCCGTGACGACAGACCCCTGACAGGTCCCCTCTGCTGCAGGCCACCTTAGCAGCAGGGGAGGTGCGGTGGGGGGAGAGAGCGCGCCAGGAGGAAGCGACAGGGGCGGCTTGTCTTCTCCCCGAACCTCTTTTCCCAGAGCTGTCAGGCTCCTTGAGCCTGCCTTTTCCTGTGGTCCTTTCGAGGTCCTGGGCCACAGAGGGCCAGGGTGGCAGAAAAGGACAGGAGGTGCAGGGCACTGGATGGAGGGAGAATGTGGCGCTTTTCAGGGGTGTCTTGTGGGGCGCTGGCACCCTTCGGTCACTGCAGGGCTGTGACAGGCGGCTTTGAGTTAGACTGCAGTCACTGTGACACAACCTCACGCATGCAGATCCAATGCTAAAATAATGAACTGTACGTTTTATTTTCTGTGAGGTCAATAGGAATAGTTACTCTGCTTGCTTACTAGTGTCACTGAGGGGCACAGCTCAGTACAAAAGAGGCCCCTGTGTGAGGTGGACCAGCAGCTCTGGAACAGAAAGTAGGGTGTGAGGGGGGCTGCGGGTGTGGGGAGGCCGGAAGCGCTTCCCTGCAGGCAGGGGATGGTCTGACTTCTAAAAGGGTGACCTGTGCCCTCCTTCCTGCTCCAGGGAGGGACCGCTCCCCTCCCTTCTGAGCTTGGGGAACCCGGGGCAGTGGGAGCTGTCCACTGAGATCAGCAGACAGACTTGGATGTCAGGAGTTAAAGCCAGAGAGAGCCGAGTTCAGATACCCGCTACTCCCTGGTGATCTTACATAGGGCACTGGACCTCGCCGAGCCTCAGTCTCCTCGTCTGTAAATAGGACTTATGTGTGGGGTCACAGAGAGGATTGAGGCTTTGGCACCTGAAATGGTAGTCTTGCTGAACAGGGCCGGAGAGGGGCTGCCCTAGTCCAAGGCTGTGCCCAGCTCAGCGTGGACTTCCTGCTGAGCTGGGCTCCCTCCTGGCCCCAGATTCGGGCTCAGCCCAGAGACCAGGCAGGACAACCAGGAAACCCCGTCTTTCCCTCGGTGCCTGTGCTGAGGACGCGCAGGCCCTTCCCCAGCGCGGTATGCCCCAGGAGACTGCTGCGTGTGTTCCTCTACCCGCAGAGACAGCCCTGTGACAGAGGCTGAGGGAGATGGGGCAGGAGAGAGGGGTGTGGGCTACACGAGCTGCTTCTCTGTGCACTTGTGTGACCCTGCATGTGACAATGCTGGGACGGGAGGTACTGTGTGTGCAGCAGCCTCTTACGATGAAACTGTGTGTCCAGCAGTGTGTGTCTGTGAGATGGTGTTGGGAGGGATGTCTGAGTGTGTGTGTGTGTGTGTGTGTGTGTGTGTGTGTGTGTGTGTGTGTGTGTGAGACATCCTGCCGAGGGAATAGGTGTCTGCTGGTGTGTGTCCACGTCTGCCTGTGGCAGTGTGTGTGTGAGACAGTGTGGGTCCGTGCTGGTCAAGGATTTGGTGTGTGTCCACGTTTGTGGGGGCAGTGTGTGAGCCTGTGCCTGGCAGTGTGAAGGGGAGACTCCGGGTCAGGGTCTCAGCACTGGGAGCATGCTGAAGCTGCGCGAGTCGCGTGGGTGACAGCGTGAGGTCCCTGCCGGGGAGGAGGCGTGTGCAGTCTGCCTTCGCCTGTCTGTTCAGACATTTAAAGCCCTTAATGAGAAGGAGCGGGACCTGGGGCTGCACCTGCCGGCCACAGCGAGGCAGGACAGGATTTGGGTGCTGGGAAGTGGCCTTTGGAGGCATCACTGAGAGCCAGAAGGCCCGGACCCAGTTGGGAATTTCCAGAAATGTGTCTTTGACCCCCTCTTTGCTCCTTCCGAGAGGCCCTCCCTTCTCCTCCTGGTGCCCACAGAGGTCTCCTTCCTCTCCACACAAATCGTTTCCAGAAAAGGAGAGAGTCTTGCAGCTGTACTCTTACCGAGAGACAGGAGGCCCTCTTCCAGTTGGGGCCGGAGTAGGAGAGAGAGGGCCTTCCGGCGATGGGACGCCCACTGCCGCGCAAGCTTCCTCCCTCCGCATCTTCCTTCCACGCTGCCCACTGTGCGGGGCTTGGCGCGTAAGCTATTTATACACCCGAGCTGGGCCCACTTTCTGATGAGGAAACTGGGGCCCTCCTGAAAGATTAAATGTGTCCCACGTTAACAGGCAAAGCTGGGATATGAGCCAAAGACCTGTGCTCTGTCAGGGCAGTTCTCTGCAGACCACTCTGAACTCCTGAGTCTGAGGGACGCCCTTCTCGATGTCACTTCGAACCCGGCATTGTCCCCACTTGCTTTCTCCGCCCAGAGCCATGCCCTGAAGCCCCAAGGCCTGGTTCTGAAATCCACCGGGCTGCCCTGAGTCTGGGCAGCATCCTGGGCAGTGGGGAGGACGCCCTGGCAGACAGTCTGCCCCTCACAGGCGGGGCCCCCGTGCTCCCCACTCCACAGAGCCCCCAGCTGAAGGTGCTGCGGGAAGACAGAACAGATTGGGCTGGACGATGCTCGAATGCTCATGGCCTTGAGCATGTATCAGGTTTCTCCTTCCCGGGGCTGAGGAGGGTGAAGCCTGCGGCCACCTCCTGTTCCTTCCCTCTGCGTCTGGCCTGAGTATCAGAGACCCTCCGAGGCACCGCATGAACTGACCCCGTCCACCTGCCTGGCAGTTTGTTGTAAGCCTTGCTGTCTCTGTCTCCGGCCTCACAATGGTCCTGTGGGGGCAGGGCTGCTGTCAGTCCCGTTCTCTTGTGTGTAAACTGAGGCTAGAAGCTGAGAATCGCACACACTCGCCTCATTAGTGAGGAGCCTCAGTATCCAGCCCCGTCCGAGCACGAAGCTAGAATCTCTCACCCTCCGGTGGCCCCTGGGTGTCGGCTGGGCTCCAGCCTCAGCCCAGACAGAGCCCGGCTCCTGCCCTGTCCCTGTGTTCTACGCCCCGGTCCCACGTGTGCCCTCCTACTGCAGTGCCATCCTCCTCCGCTAGCCCGGCCTCCCCCACATCCCGAGTGGCCCGGACTTGTGTCCTCACCAAGATCCTTTCTACCCTCCTAGAAGCCTCTGCTTTCCAGCTGCCTCGCTTTCCCGCAGAGCGCTGGTGCCTGATGCTCAGCAGCCTCCATTCATCTGCATCCCCCTGCCCAGAACCCCGCACACACGTGGCTCCTCAGGGGTCCAGAGGCCAGAGGTCTGGGTTTTGCTGCCTGCGAGCAGGCCTAGGTTTGAGGGGAGACTGAGGCGAGTGCTTTGCATTTCCCAAGCTGGGGTTCAGAGGGACGGGTACTTGTGTCTCCTTCAGGAACCCTCTTGCTGAGGGGGGCCGGCTGGTTCCAGGGAGCTCAGTGCGGGTCGTGGCCTCTCCCGAAGGACTCCCAGCCTGCAGAGTTGGCTGCTGCCGGCGCAGCTCCTGGGGCTGGGTGCAGCGACCCGTGTGCTCCGGCCTTTTCCTTCTCCCGTCTGGGCGCAGCTTCTGCCCGGTTCCCAGCAGTGACCTTGCTTCCTGCCAGTTTTCCTACTGGAAACAAACACACACAGGGGGTCCCTCCATCCTGCCTGCCCTCCAGCCGGCGCTGCCCAAGGGGAAGGAGGGAGGAAGGTGGGGAGCACGACGGCCCCACCGCAACCCTAGTGTAAACTGCCACCCTCAGGCGTGGCAGTAATCAGGAGGGGGCCTTTGCAGTTGGTACACCTGATTTCCTTTTCTCCACCTCCCCGCCCCCTGCCAAAGCCAAATATGTGACCTTTGCTCTTGGGAGAGCTGTGTCCTTCATAAAGCCCCCACCTCATTTTAAGGGTACTTCCGGGGCTCAGAGGAAGTGTGGCCCACATTCTGGAACTTTCTTAGACGGCTAAGGACAGCTGTCTCACGAACCCTGACCACCCCAGGCCCAGGCAGGGTTACCCAGAGAGCGGGTCCCGTGTGGGCTTCGGGGCTGAACGAGCCATAGGTGCGGGCTTCTGAAAAGACACAGATTTAATTTCAGCGCACGCGAACGTGTTTGTGACTTCACAAAGTAAATTTTGTTTTAAATTATGTATAGACCCTAAATTGTATACAAGAGGCTCTCTGGTCTTTTCAGCAACAGCAGCCTCTAAATGAGGACTATTTAAGGTCATTTGGGAAAAAATGAAAATAAAACACCGCAGCCTCAAGACATCGCCAAAGGTGATGCAGAAATGAGGGGAAAGGGGCCAGGGATTTGGCTCAAGTGGTACTGTATCTACTTTGGAAACACAAGGGCCCAAGTTCAATCCTTGGTACCACAAAAGAAAAAAAAAATAGTAGAAATGACCATGCTCGGTGGAAGGGTGTAGGGGCCTGTGTGCTCAGCCGCTGATCCTGAACTTTCTGGAAATTGGGGCTCCAATTCCCCCCACTGGGGGAAGGAAGACCCCCCTTGCCAATGTGATGTCGGTATTCTGGAAGCTTCCGGACCCCCCATCCGTGGAACTTCCTCTGCTCCTGGCTGGTCAACCCTGGCTCAGTGCTGGATCTGTGCTGTTAGAGGGGAGCTTGGGGTTCCTCTACCATGACTGCCTTTGCAGCAGGGATGCTAACACGGGATAGCCCAGCTCCGTCTGCCACCCAGATGCCACTGTACCCCACATCTCGGTTCTCCCGCAAGTCACCGAGCTCTGCTTCCCGAGGCACTATGGGGCCCGCACAGACTTCCTCTCCCACTCACCCTGGGACTCCCGGAAAGGCTGGGAAAACAAGCAGCCCAGGCGGGCCGACCGGGCACCAAGAGGAGGGAGCCTCAGGCAGTAGCCAAGCCCTGGTCCTCGGGAAGTCTCTTCCTCCTCGGCCAGGGCAGATGACACCACGGATGAGTCACACGCTCCTCACTTCCCCTTCGCCCACACATCTCTGAAAACATCCATTCCGCAGCACTTTGCTGGGACCTACAGCCCCTAAAGCTGGGTACAGTCCCTGGGGGGGAGAGATGCCAGAAGCTGCCCCAGGTCCTCTGTCCCCTCCCTTTCAGCGGTGACCAGTGCCTGGGGAAGTCTGGGCTGTGAGGTCTCCTGGAGAAGCAGAGGGCAGGAGAAGGGTAGACCCTGGGGTGCCCACTTCTGCCCCCCTCTCCCCGCCAGGGTGCGACTGTGTCCCTGTCGGAGACGGTGCAGAAATGGCGAGAGTACCGACGCGAGTGTCAGCGCAACCTGACTGAGACGCCTCCCCCGGCCACAGGTGAGTCTGAGTGGGGCCCGGCTAACTCTCAGAAGGCTCTGCTGGACCCCAAGTGCATGGCTGGGCGGCCGCTTCCTGTCTGGGACACCGTAGCTGCCCTGTGCCTCTGTCCCTGAGCCTGGCTGTCCCTCCCCAGGGTGACTTCCAGACCCTTCCCGCCTGTCCAAATCCTCAGGTTCTTTAATCCAGCTCCAGCGCTTCCTTCCCCGAGGACTCTCGGTGGCCTTTGGTCCCTACCTGTCCTCCTCATCAGCGCTTCGTATCCTCCTCAGCCGTCCCCGCCTGGGCACGGAGTCAGGGCCCAAGAGATCTAAGAGGACAGGTCAGCAGGGTGCGGGGGTGCACGCCCGTCTTCCCAGCTCTGGGAGGCTGAAGCGGGATGATCACAAAGTCAAGCCCAGCCTGAGCGACTTAGGAACTTAGGGAGACCCTGTCTCAAAGTTACAGAGAAAATGTGAGATGTAGCTCCATGGGAAAGCCTTGGGTTCAATCCCCAGAAATGCAAACAGACATCCAGAAACAAACAAGAATATATGTTTTAGGGAGTTTGGAGGTGGTTTAAAGAGCACAGGACTGAAGCCAGGTGGCCCCAGATTCAAGTCCTGGCTCAGTGATTACAGGTCGGAAGAAGCATTTTTCTCCCTCGGGAGCTTCCATTTCCCTCTGACCTGTGAGAGGTGGTTTAAAATTAGGCGCAGAAGAATTGGTCGTTGAGCGCTTACCATGTTCAGTCTTTATGCCCACAGCGCCCCGTGGGGCAGGGATACTGATGTATCTCAGAGCAGGGAAGTGCTCAGCACACAGTAGGGCTCATTGGGGCACAGTGGGCACAGCCGCACATGCAGAGGGCCGAGGGAAGCGCAGCCCAGCACAGGCAGGACCCAAAGGCTCTTCCCACTGCCACAGGCCTGTTCTGCAACCGGACCTTTGATGACTACGCCTGCTGGCCAGACGGGCCTCCAGGCTCCTTCGTGAACGTCAGCTGCCCCTGGTACCTGCCCTGGGCCAGCAGCGGTGAGTCTGCAGCCTCTGGGGCTGGGCGGGGCTGCGCTTCCTTCCCTGAGGCCCAGCTGTGGCCGGGGCCACCTCTCCTGGGGTGGGGCGTTGGCAGGCGGGAGAGTCCTGGTCTGACCCAAGACAGGGAGGTGAATCCTGCTCAGTTAGTATTCGGGGTAGAATCCAAGTGGGAACTCGGGGTGTCCTCGCTGTGGGTGCGTGTGTGCCTGTGTGTGTGTGTATTTGGGGTGGCCCTTCCTGGCGGGGACTCCTATCTGCTCCTGACTCATCAGGGGTTCATGGTGAACTTTGGGCCGTTGTTGGTCAGGTCCGGAACTGGGAAAGGTGACTGAGTAGGTGGGAAGGGGTGGAGGCTGCAGGGGGCCCCTGGCCTGAGGGTCGACAGTGCACCCCACCTCACCTCCTGTGCTGAGACCCCTGAGGTGGGAGTAGCACAGTCAGGAAGCCTTCCCACAGAGTGCTGGGTCTCCAGAAAGGGAGAAAAGGCGCTTTTTACCATAAAATGTGTCTGTAATACCTATTGGCACAGCCCTTTCCTAAAAGCAGGGCGTCCTTTGCTCTTTATGACAGCCCCGTCCTTACACTTCTTGTCCAGTGAGGAAACTGAGGCCAGGAGGTGTAGGTCGCTTGTTCCAAACGAGGTTGTAAATGGCAGAGCTGGGATTCCGACTTGGGCATGCCCTTTCCTTTGTACCCCGCAAAGTCTGACCCAGCAGAGCCCAGCTGACGGGCAGCAGTGAGAATGGGCAGGCGGGTGAAGCTGGGAGTCTCCCTGGGGAGGTGCCTGCAGGCCCAACGCAGGCTTCATCTGAACGCCGTCCCTCAGGAAGGGGCGTCCGGGCAGGACTGGAGCGGAGGGGCAACCCTTCTCTGCATACCTCATCCATCCCTCCCCCCCTCTGAGGCCAGTGATCCGCTGCCCTTCCACTTCCAGATGAGGAAGCTGAGGCCCAGAAACTCGAAGTGGCTTTTCTGAACTCACACGGCTAGTGAGCCACATACTGGGAATCCGTGGTTTATAGTCAGTAGTTTGTTCACCAATGGAGTTCTGTGGTGGGCTGGGTCCCCCTGTGCGTGGCTCCGGCCTGGATGGCCTCTGCTGGGGACGTCCGGAGCCCTGCGGCCCGTGGCTCTGCGTGCGGCCGGCTGTGTGATCTGGGTGGCTCCCCGGCCTCTCTGTGCCTCGCTCTGATCCAGGAGCTGAGACAGGGCCAGGCGAGGCGAGGCGGGGTTGCGCTCCTTGAAAGACCCTAGCTGTTGGTGTTTGCTTTGCCCTGCGTACCTCCGGCCTCCCTCGTTTGCACATACCTTCCCTGCTTCCCAAAGATGACCGCGGCGTGGCTAGCCTTGCCTGGGCCTCCAGACCCCAGGGAGCCAGGCCCGGGACAGGGCCCATCACTCAGCGCTTGGCGCCCCCAGCTCTGCCTGCTGCTGCGGCTCCATCCGTCACCTTTAATTTTATTTGAGCAGGAAATAGGTCCTGGTAGTGCCCGTTTATGAGCGAACACAGTTTTATTGCCTTCTCCGTGAAGATAACGGCTTCTGCACAGGCCCCCTGCCAGCTACTCCCCTCCCCCTCACCGGGCTAATTTACTCCCTTTTCTCACATTGTCCCTGCGTCGGGGACCTCAGAGACACCCACTGGGCTCCCGAAGCATAATTGCCATCTCCAGCCTGGTGCCCTCACGGCAGAGGCTATATGGCACTGGGGGTCCCTGGCCACCCGAGGCCTGCGGGAGCTTCCTTGGGCTGAGCCACAGTCTCCTATGGGGACCAGGTAAGTATGCGGTGCGCTAAGGACCGTGGTGCTGGACAGCGTTAGCCCCCTGGTCTGAGAAGCAAGGGGCAGGGACAGGTCTGGGGTCCCCACAGCAGCTGGCACTGATGAAGCCACCAGCAGCACTGTGACCACAGAGGAGTGAGACAGAAGCTCAGAATCAAGCCAGGAGGGCAGCAGGGAGAGGTGGCCCAGGCTGCCCGCTGCCCAGAACAGCGAAGGACAGGGCCTCGGCGATGCTGCCCAGGCTAGCCTTCTAGGGTACAGAGCAGGCAGATGAGTGGCCATTTCCAGAAAGAATCAAAAGCAAAACTGCCAGAGTCCTGAGCTAAGTCTTCTCCAGGAGCAAGGGATGCCGTGAGACCTCCGGGGAGTGACACGTGCTAGGGACAAGGGGTCACGTCCTCCTGTGATTCGAGCTGCCCAGGGAGTTGAGAACCATCATGTGCCTCAGGCGGGGCACTGAGGAGGTTCCCAGGAACGGTGGCATCAGGGTCAGGCCTGGGCAAACCTATAGCTGCACGGGGGCAAGGAGAGTCATCGGAGAGGGAGGGAGAGAGGGACGACATTGGGGTGGCTCCTGGACATGGAGCCAGGCCTCAGAGCCACACAGTGTCCCCAGAAGGCTGGCGAAGCCCTGGAATTCTGAACCCCGGAACTGTGAGCCTGAGGGTCACGGTGGGCAGAGAGGGCAGGACTGGAGGAGTGGCAGGACGACCGCGTGCTCTGGATGTGCCCCATGGCACGGGCTGGTGCCAGGGCTGGAGGGGCCCGTGGGGCCTCGGCAGCGTCACCTGCTCACCCGCAGCTGACGTGCTGGTCACCAGTCATTCCAGCCTCATTAGCGGCCCCTCTCCTGATTTCTACCTGTTTGTTAGCTTAGTTCTAATTATATGAGAGCCATAAAAAGCTCTTAAAATAGCCTATAATTCACAATTCTTGGAAACTCTGACAGGTGCCTTCCCTGAGTAATGTTGAGCCTGAGAGTTTTTCGGCAGCCCAGGTTGCCAAGGGGAGACTGAGGCCCAAGCTGGGCCCCAAGGAGCTCGTGCTGAATGGGTCACCCCTGCGGCCTCCCGGGGCCCAGAGGACGGGGGAGCAGCCACTTCCTAAGCTCTGTCTCTTGGGAAAGGTTCCCCTTTACAATGAAGAAACTGAGGCCTAGGAAGTGCAGGAAGCCACGCAGGGCCCCACAGCGGGGTGAAGGCAGAGCCAGGATCTGAATTTGGGGTTCTGGGCCCTGGCGCTGCACCCACCTCTCACCCTGGCCTGGCCTGGCAGCTTCATTTGCCAGTCTGCCTTGGACCCTGTCCTGCCGCCGTGGGAAGAAGGAGCGACGCTCAGCGTCTTTGAGTCTCAGCCTCTCCATCTGTGCAATGGGGCCCTGCAGGCCTTGCAGCCACCTCTGTTGCCAGGGTGCGGCAGCTAATGGATTCATGAGCTGCTCTCCGCAGCCCTGAGTGCCCGTGTCCACGTGGAAGGGCGGCTGTTAGCTTGATTACAGACGCCGAGGCAGTTTCCGGGAGGGGAAGTGTTTAATTGGGGGTTTTATTTCCAACACCAGGGGCTGACTTAATGAAATATCCCTGGGCCTCCTGGCATGCGGCTGCCCTGTGCCACCTTCTATTGACAAGTGGAGCCAAGCCCCTGGCTCTGATTGGCCACATCCTCCCAGGCCAGATAAAACTGGGCTGATAAGCAGGGCTGTGCCCAGGCCCAGCCCACCTCCAGCCAGGATGGGTGCCTGGGGACCACGGGCCCCGCCAGGAGCCAGCCCTGGCTTTTAATATTTGATGCTAATGAAGGGCAACTGACAGACAAATGCCAAGCTGGCTGGCTTCTCAGGGGCACAACGACCCCTTGGCTATGTGCCAGGAACCCACACATCTGTACCCGCCTCCCCAGCTGGTTCAGGATGGTGTCCGCTGCTAAGGGCCACACAGTTAAGGGACCCGCTGAGGACTGCACCCCCGAGGAAAGGCCGAGGAGAGATGGCACTTTTTTTGCTCACTGACTTAGGGAGGCCAAGAGGTGGGGTCGGAATCTTCCCTGCGCTGGGGGATCCCGGGCAAGTCACGTGGCTTCTTAGAGACTCTGTTTCTTCATCTATAAAATGGGACTAATGGTACCAAGTGCATAACGTGGCTAATGATGTGCCAGCTGTGGGCAGCCACACTGCCGTGGGCTGATAGCTTGTGGGCCAGCACTCCATGCTGTGTTGTGTCCCCTCCCCGGGGCCCTGGCCTGCCCGCTTCGTCGTCCTTTCTTGCTGTCCAGCTGGGCGCCAGGCTGGGCTCTGACGGAGCAGCCCAGGTCCCCACGTCTGCACCGCAGACTCTTCCTGCTGCCTGTCAGGAGACTCGAGCTCAGCACAGAACTTCAAGCAGCAGGTTGACGGGGGGGCCTGAGCGGAGCCTCTCGAGTTGCTGAAGTCAGATGTCTGTTTCCTTCTCCTCTGCCTTCTAGGCGTCTGATTTTGTGCCCAGGCCACTGCTGTTCCCCATTGGAAGTTCCACAATTAATTATTTAGGTTTTTGTTTCTCTCCAAGGTAAAGTCTTAAAACACAGGTTTGTCCAAAGGGAGTAAAGCTGCTAGCTAATCTGTCTCGGTGCACTCAGGTAACACTCCCTTCTCCCGAAGGACCGTGCTCCGGGACTGTTCGTGAAAGGAGGCTCAGGGGGCAAGGGAGCCAGGAGCTGCCTGTGCCAGGCGGTGGGAGGGACAAGGCCCCGGACAGGCCTTGCTGGTGCATGACAGGTCCTGGTGGGAGGGTCGCCCCGCCACGTGCCAGGGCTCCGGACCTATGCAGTGGAGCCCGCGGGGACCTGGCGGTGGGCTGCCAGCACTCCTCAGCACACACATGGCCCTGGCCTTCTCGCAGTGGACTCCTGCCCTGGACATGAGAACCCCCAACACCCCAGGCCGCTGGTGCTTCTCCGCTCTCCTTTCTCTCACTGTCTGTGATGCTAGTCTTTAAAATCCTTCTAGTCTTTTTGAATTTAAAATCCTTTCACATGTGCCCTGGGTGCCAGCTTCCTTCCTTGATTCCCCTGTGCCAACCCCACCTTCCCACACCCTGTTTTCCCCTGTGCCCTGGCCTTGGTGCCAACTTGCATTCTCCTGCAGGGAGCTGAGGAATGAGGCCCCTCCTTCCAGAAAGTGTTGTCCTGGTCTCACTAGACCCAGTGGTGGGGCGGGGTGTCTGAGGTGACAGCATTCGGTCACTGGTGTCCTATTGCCAGCCCTCCTGGGGCTGCGTCTGCAGCACTCACTTCTGAGGAGGCTTTGGTTTTTCCGAGTCTCGACCCCTACTCAGTCCCGCGAGGGTTGCCGGGTTGCTCCGCTCGCAGGACGGGGGTCTCCAAGGGTGGTTTCCACCTTCAGCCCATGACCTGGGCTTTCTTGGAGGCAGAAGCTCGGTTTTCCCCACAAAGGGAGAATCTCCAGGACAGAGACTGTCTGTCCCAGGAAGCGGGTGTTGCTTTCCGAGCAGGTGTCTCTGACCGGAAGTCTCCGTCTCCTTCCCAGACTGGGGCTCTCTGTGGATGGGGTTCCCGAGGGTACTGCTATGTCTCTCATGCTGGGGCTCCCTGAGGTCTGTACTTCACCCCCCAAACTCAGGGCTCCCCCTAGTAGGGGCTCGCCAGGCCTCACCTGCTTTCTCTCAGCTCTGCAGTGCCAGCCCTGTGCTCAGAGTCTGCTAACCCCAAGGAGTGTGAGGGAGAGATGAGTCTGGAAAGTCAGGATCAGAGTGTGGCTGTGGGCCTGGCAGTGCCACATCTGCCCAGCCCCGGCCCTTATCAGTGTGATGTGAGCTGGGACAAGGACGGGAAGCTGGACTACACCAACCTCATCTCCAAGGTGGAGACTCATCCAACTGCAGCCCACACGGGCAGGAGGAAGGGCCCAGGGATGCCCACCTTGCTGACCCCGCCCATGCCTGGGCCGTCAGGGCCTATGGTACGAGAGGAAGGACTAGGAGTGTGAGAGTGTGCGTGTGTGTGTGTGTGTGTGTGTACGCACATGCGTGTGTGCATATATGTGTGTCACTAACTTAGAAGCATGAGTTCTGGGGAGCAGGGGTGACCGTGAGCTGGGAGGCTCAGCTGCCCGTCTTCCCTCCCAGTGCTGCAGGGCCATGTGTACCGGTTCTGCACCCCGGAGGGCCTGTGGCTGCACAGGGACAACTCCAGCCTGCCCTGGAGGGACCTGTCGGAGTGCGAGGAGTCCAAGCGAGGGGAGAAAGTGAGCTCAGCGGGGTTCCGAGCCTGGGAGGGCTGAGGGGTCTCCATGTCCTGGGCCGGCTGGCAAGCGTCTCCGGGCTGCCGCTGGGTCAGTGCACTGTGGTGCAGGACACAGGACCAGGACCACATCCGCAGACTGCCATCTTTCTTGGTTCTGGAGTCCCAGGGGTCCTGTCCTGGGCCCCCACTGTCCCTGTGCCGGGAGAGAAGAATGTGGGGGAGAGGGCTTCGGGCTGTGCCCCACACGCACTCATGTCCCCGTGTGCACACAGAGCTCCCCGGAGGAGCAGCTCCTGTCCCTGTACGTCATCTACACCGTGGGCTACGCGCTGTCTTTCTCTGCCCTGGTCATCGCTTCCGCCATCCTCCTGATCTTCAGGTAAGGGCGCCACGCCCAAGGCAGCTGCTTCCTGTGCCTCTCCCCAGCCGAGGGCTCCAAACCTGGTGACCGTGCAGCAGGTCCAACTCTCCAATGTGCCAGAGGTTAGAGACACAGGGCAGGGCACCCTGCACCAGCCTCACCTCTGTTGCGTGCTCAGGAGCACACAGACAGCACGAGAAGACGCCACTCAGCAGCCACTGTCCCAATGCAGGAGTCAGTGATGAGAGATTCTGCTCTCTTTGCAGCTTGCTGGCCTTGGGGAGAAGTTCTTCCCGAGTAGAAGCCAGGAGCAGCTTTCTCCTGCTGCTTGTGGGTGCACCAAGGGTGCTGGGCTCTGGGTGGAACCTCGGGGCGCCGGGCAGGAGGAGCAGCAGCACCTTCTCTTGTCCTCCACGAACCCACACAGTGCTGGCCATATAGTCAGTGCTCCAATGCATTTATTGGAAAAATATCCCCCTCTTTTATTATGAATTAGTTCAGAGATGCAGAAGTTCAGCAGCTTAGGGATGGAGCCTTGTGTCCCCCTGGTCCAACTAGTCCTTCTCCCTGCTCACCCCACCAGAACTGAAGCCCCGATTCTCCTCCTGTAATTCGTCCTCATTTCCTTAGCCCTTTACTATATTTATAAGCATCTGTAAAAGTATATCACATGGTCTTGTGTATTTTTAGCAGCACACTGTCCATGCCTATCTGTGACTCTTCTGTGACCCCACACTGGGCTGAGATTCCTTCCTGTGGACAAAGCAGTTCTGTTTTACCCCTTTTAATTGTCACTGTGCTCTGCGGTCGTAACGCCATTGTCTGTAGTCACTGTGACGGGTATGGGAAGTGTTTCCTGTCTTCGTTCTTCCTGCAGGACAAACTCTGCTCCGATGGTGGTCTTATCTGTGGCCTCTTGTGTTGTTCCCTGGACCACAAACCCCGGGTAGAATTGCCCAGCAGATGCCACCTGCTCTGCTACTTTCCTGGATGACATTGAGTCGCTCTCCACAGGGAGTGCCCAGTTTGCCCTCTTAGCAGTAGCAGAAGTCCCTTCGCAGAGCCTTCTCATCACTACTTAACATCCCAGAATTAAGTGGTGCTAATCTGGAGCATGTTAAATAGCCCCGATTACTAGAGATGAGAAGCACAGTCTCATATTTTATCCTGGAATTACTTGCTCATCTCCTTTGCTTATGTTTAATTGGCTTATTTGAGTCTGTCTTCTTTATTTTAGGCATTCATTATTCTGGATACTAAACCAGCATGTACTCTTCTTCAGGCCGTGATTTATCTCTTCACTTGCTCATTGTTTTATTTCCAGTACTGGAAACCGAACTCCGACCTCACACTTCCCAGGCAGACGCCGCCCGGCTGAGCCCCGCCCCGGCCCCTCTCCCTCATCTAGTGCCTCTTATGCACCGAAGTTCTGCACTGTAACAAAGCTGGTCACGTTACCCATATGGGCTGCCAATTGATAAAAAAGTAATTTTATCAGTTGACTAAAAGTTTATTTTTCCAAAGACTACATTTCTTTATGCTCACCTTTAAGAACTCTTTCCTTATCTTGGGGGTCACCTATATTTTCTTCCAAAATGTCACAGAGGTTTGTTCTACTTACAGTTCTCTGATCCACCATAAGTTCTCCCACTATTCTTGTGTATGGTGAACATCGGATTTAATTATTTAGTTCCTTTCTTCCATAGGCACATGCAGCTGATTTCCTCGGTCCCCTTTGCCGCTAACCTCCCTCTCCTTCTTGCTCACTTGCCGTGCACCAAAGGACCATGTATTTGTAGGTTGCTTTCTGTCATTTGTATCCCTTCTGCTGGCCTTTCTTGTCCCTGTCCCAAACCGTGGTGCTTTATCTCCTAAAGATTTATTAGAAATTTTACTTCTCTTGTAGCAAGAGCCTCTTTTGTGTGGTTCATAGTGTCTGGACTGTTCCTGGCCCTTAGCTCTTCTTTAAACATTTTTTTTTTTTTTTTTTTTTTT
>PVIR01015015.1:0-39177 GCA_004026965.1 Petromus typicus | reverse complement strand
AATAAAAAAAATAGGACATCTACACACAGTGGAGTACCATTCTGCTACAAAGAATAATGCATTTGAGTCTGTAGGAAAATTGATACACCTCAAGACCATAATGTTAAGTGAAACAAATCAGACACCAATTTTAAATATCATATAACTTCTGTATAAATAGTTTTAAAAGCAAAAGAAAAGTTAGACAATAGGAAATAGGGAGATAATCTTTGGTAAACGAGAGGGGATTTTGCCATGGAGGGAAGAGGAAGGAGAGGAGAAAAGGAATAAAAAGGATTAAGATGTGTTGTGAACATGAACCAACTCTCCACAGTAGATGTAATCATTATGTACTCCAAACATGTACTAACAAAAAATAAAGTTATTGGAGGTGTCGAGTTTAGTTTTAAAGGGTGAGCATCCCTTAGCCAGCAGAGAAAAAAGGAACAAATAGTTACAGAGAACAACATGCAGAAACTTCCCTAGGACATGATACATTACCACGTTGCTTGAAATCTTTGCATATAATCAAGTTAATGAAATTCAGATAGTGCCAGATACTAATCATATTCTCTTGATTTACCCCTGTTCACTGCCATGTTTCCCCATCATCTTGGCTGTTTTGTTTTTTCTCCCTGAGTTCTTTAGAGTTTCCAGAAACACAATCCTTGGTCTTTTCCCCTATCTGCTTTCATGCCTTAGTGGTTTAATTCTGTTCCTCCCCTCCCAGCAGTGGAGCAACAGGCACCATCTTGGAAGCAGAGAGCAGCCATGGGATTAGACCATGGAACCTGAGGGTTCGTGGTCAGGCACTTCACAGCCTCCAGATCTGAGAGAAAATAAATGACTGTTTTACAAATGACCCAGTCCCTGGTATTCTATTACAGAAGTACAGAAGGGGCTAAGACAGAAATTGGGCCAAAATATCTCTTAGTAGTTGGAAAAAACAGCTGCTTTCAAATGTATATGTTTCAACCTAAGTACTCTTATAAAATCAATTTATCTTTTTAACAACAGACCTTTCAGACTCAAAATGTTTAACAGTAACCTGTGAACTTCTCCTTTATCCTGTCTTCCCTCATTGACTTCCTATCTCAGTGGACATCCACGTTGTTCTTCCAGTTGCTAAAGCTAGAATACTATGGGCTATTTTTCTGAGGTGAAGTTTACAGAATATAAAATCTATTTTAAATTGTGCAGCCAGTGGCTTTTCATGCAATTCTGTGCAAGCATCACTGCAATCTCCAGAACATTTTCATCACCCCGAGAAGTGATTCCTTTACCTCAATCAGCCACTCCCCATTCCCTTTTACCTCCAGCACTAATCTTCATTCAGGGACTGTGTCCTGTTTAGGACATTCAATGCAAATAGAGGATTATGTACAACTGGGTTCTTGTGACTGACTTTGGTTTATTTCGATTAGCAATGTCTTCAAGTTTCATCCTTGAGTCCATACCTCAAATACAATCCATCAGGAAACTTTACTAGCTCTGTATTCAAAGTGGATCTGAATCTGAGCCCTTCTTAGTTTCTCCACTTCTCTGCCCAGGTCTCTAAGTTTCACTCATGGCTTTTTGCCCCCATCTCCCTGCCTTTAGCCCTGCTTCCCTTAGGTGGGTCCCAAAGCACAGTCAGGATGCTCCTAGGATCCAAGTGAGATGATACTCTTTCTCTGCCCCAGTCCTGAAGTAGCTCCCAATTTTACTTAGCATCAGAGCCAGAGGCACATAAGGTCCCTGACAGCCTCATAACTTGTCAGAGGTGACTTAATAGCATCCTCATCCAGACTGCTTCTTCCTCACTATTTGAGTCACTCAGGCTTTCCTCATGGTCTTGTGTGGAGGGCTTCATGCTTGATCTACTCTTCCTAGGTTGCAACCTGCTCACATCCTTCACATTCTTCCTGTGGGTTATCTACGCAGTGTGTCTGAATCAGTGAGCTTCCCGTTGCTGGCACACAGCATCGAGGCATACAACTTACAGCTCTTTACGTTATTGGCTACTATTTTAAGGAGATTCAGTCTTTGGTTCTCTGGCTGGCTCTGAGGCAGAGGCATTGTAGTGAAAGGACATGATAGAACAAAGCTACTCATTCCATGGTGTCCAGGAAGCAGAGCAGAGAAACAACATCAGAGAGGAAGGGGACAAAGTTCTGTCTTAGACTCCTTGGCCATACCTGTATGACTTACCCAGACAAACTCAGGGAAGATCTCAAAGCCAATCAAACTGACACTCGATCCTAAGAGCAGCTCCTCTTCCAACAAGGAAACCTGCACTGTGTCTTCCTACTCAGCATTCCAATCTCCATGTGCATTCTTCTAGAATGTACAGCCCCATCTTGCCTTGTCACATTTATTTTTTCATTCATCTCTTGTCTGAGATCCCTAACAAGGGTGTGAACTTCACCAAATAGAGTCTGCCTATTTCATTACTGATGTATTGCAAGTTTCCTGATAAACATTTGTTGACTTGAAAAAAGCTCAGAAGCTTTGAACTTTTTATCTGTGCTCCTGAGTGCATCCTTGAGCTACTGGCAAGTAGATAGGGCAGGTGCTTGAAATTTTTCCTGCGGTATAAGAAGAGCATTGGAAGCTTTCACCAGAGATGTGATGGTATAAAGATTTTACATGGAGTATGGAATCTGAGTATTGTGCCTTTTCCTAAAAATTACTACATCCTAATCTAAGATGAGAGTAGGTGCTGATCTAATTAAGATTAGGATTCAGAAATGGGGAGGTTATTTTATATTATCTTGGTGGGCTCAGTGGAATGATAAGACAGAGAGAGAAGATATGAGGAAGCCAGGCTGGAGAGATGTGCTCTGACTGTGGAGGAGGGGAACATGATCCAGCAATGAACACTGGTCTATTGTCCATCGTAATGAGGTGATTGTGGTTTCAGAAGTTTCAGTCCATGGTTAGAGACTCCATTGTGATGAGTGTGTGGTGAGCACCATGGTGGAGGGGTGGTGAGCGAAGCTACTCACCTCATGGCAGCAGGAAAGCTGAGAGTGAGGGAAAGAGCCAAAGAGGATGCAGCTGGGTGCAGATATGCCCTTCAGTGTCAGGCACCCATAACCTTCATCTTCCCAATAGCCCATTCAGCTATGAACTCATCAAAGGATTAATCCACTGTGGAAGCTAAAGTCTTTAAGATCCAGTCACATCTGGGTCCCATGTTGAGCACTGCTGCACTGGGGATGAAGCCCTTGATCTATGAGTCTCTGGGGGACAACTCATAGTTAAGGCATATCTGAATGTCAGCAGCCTCCAGAGGCTGGATATGGCAGGGAAGCTGTTTCTTCTCTGAGACCTCTGGAAAAAGTCCTTAGTTTTCACCTAGTGAAGCTGAATTTGAACTATTCTCCAGAAACAGAAAGTGATAAATTGAAGATTTTGAAGGAGTTTGGTTTACAATAATTTGTTACAACAGCAAAAGGAAAGTAATTTGCAGAAGTTCCTCCTATTTTTGAAGTTAATAGAGAATTGACTGAGATCAGGTTTACCCCCATATCAAAGATTAAAGGTCTTTTATTTGTAGCCATGGGTATGCATCTTCATTCATTCATTCATCCCTCTGTTTGTCTCTAGAAAATATCTTCTACAAGCAGAGATACAAATGTGGGTAGGTTCCCTGTCTTTTTCAGGTGCCACAATAGTTTCAAATGTTTGTGTCTGGATCAGTTCCAGTGAGTTTGTTTAGGTATTTAGCTACTGTTGAATTTGTTGAGTTGGAAAGTGCCGAATTCACATTCCCTTTTTTTTTTTTTTTTTTTTTTTTTTTTTTTTTTTTTTTTTTTTTTTTTTTTTTTTGCTGTTTTAGGGGTGGAACCCAAGACCTTTATCCTGAACTACATTTTCAGCCCCTTTTTGTTTTTTATGTTGAGGCAGGGTCTCACTAAATCACTAACTTGCAGTTCCTCTGCCTCAGCCTCCCAGAGTCCCACGGCAGATGTGTACCATGACACCCAGCAACACCAAATACCATTTTATTGAGGGCAATCTTCTCCACATGTGACTCCAACCCCCAGGCAGCCTTGCTTAGTTCAGGTGAGTGGCAGAGCTGGACTCCTCATGTGACCTCTCAGCTCTGACTGCCCTGTGGTCACTGCCCACAGCCCAGAAGGCCAAAGGAATCCAGGCAGCCCTTCGCAGCGGACTCAAACAGTACTGGCTTCAGCAGTTTGAGACAGACACAAAAGCTCAAAGAGAAGCAGCTTTGGAAGAAGAAATCTAGGCCCCACTGGAAAAGAAAGCTTAGAGGAGGTGACTTGCACCAGGCTCAGGTGTGATGATTCCAGCAGACCCCAAGGGATTGTGACAATCCCCGCGCCCAACTGCTAAAGCTGAGAAAGCAAAAGAATGAAAAGAGAATGAAACTGAGATTAAGGAGGTGTCAGTATGTGGCCGTGACCCACAGTTTAGCAGATCCTCCAAGGCAGTAGTGGAGAGGAAACACTGGTGATAATGTGTGAGGCCAGGGGAACAGAAGGGTATGAGGAGGAGAGTGTGACAGCACTCAGTTTAGAAGCAAGAGTGGTTCAGTGTAGAAACTGGGATTGTGAGGGGCGGGGCTCCAGGAGGCAGGGGCCTGAGGGGAAGCTCGACAGGGACAGGGACAGGTCTGCCGCACCCACTCATCTTTCTCCTGGTGCCAGGCACAGCGCTTCCACAGCTCTCCCCCACACACACCCAGCCATTCCCATCACAATAGAAACTCTACAGCTGATGGCCGTGCGAAGACAGGCGGGACTCAGGCTCCTCAGGGCTCAGGAGGGGCTGGGCTCCTCTTCAGTCTCACCACCATGCAGCTCACCTGAAACACAAGTAGCACAGCTCCTCTCCTCCTGTAGAGGCTGTATCTGTAAGAGTGGAGCAGTGCGCTGAGGTCAGGACTGGGAGGGCCCAGGAGAGGGAGAGGGGACAGAGGGGCTGCATCCAACAAGGGCCACCTTGGCTCTCACAGCTCCTATTACCTGAAACCCTGTGATGCATCCCTGCATATCTGGTAGGATTTGAATCTGAGCTCAAAGGAACTCAGCAGACACTTGAATATAGCACTGTGGAAGGTCATCGGTTTCAGGCAGCTGACAGCTCAGCCTCTTGCTGAGTGATGCCAGAGACAGGGACCTGCGGAGCCAGTTTCTCCCCTTGGGCATCCTTCGGAGCTTATGAGGAGTCACAGAGCTTTCTGTGTCGCCTCTCAACTCAATAGCAGCTTGGAAGAGAGTTGAGTTTCACAAAAGCAAATTTAGAGGAAACAGTCACATTAATAGCATTCCCTTTAGACTTGGATCGTCTTGAAGATCCAATTTTAAGAGTGTTTTAGTGTAAATACATTTCTAAGGTTTCCTGATGCCAGCTAATACAGTCCTTTTGGGAGAAATAAAATATTTCCAAATAAAATGGCAGTAAATGTCACAAGGAAATTTTCATAGCAGATAAACTGCTGCATATATCCTTTTACTATTAACTTTGGACAAATATTCAAGAATGATAGTTCAAGAGAAAGAAATGTAAAAATTAAACATTAATAGTTTTAACTTAAAGAGTCTTGAGTGGTGGAGCAAAGTAGGAGAGAAAAGGTCCATCAGTGTCCTGATGGGGTAAATCAAAGTGGATATGGAAAAGCAGAGGGCAACAGCAAATACAAGAGTGGAAAAGGAGCACAACAGCGAAGAGACTGGGACAAAGCCAAAGTGAAAGCGGAAGTCTGTCCCTGCGGACTGTGAGGCGAGGGCTGAGGCAAATGCACAGTGGTGTTTCCTCTTGACAGGAACAGAGCTGTCTGGGAGACATTTGCTCAGCTGAATAGGTCCTGAAGATAGAGCTAGAACCTCCTGCAGGAACTGAAAGGATTCACCCCCTTTAGAGAGTGCCGGAAGCAGAGCTGGGCCTTCTCCTGTGTTATAAGAGGCTCCACACCATCCGGCAGAATGGAGGGTTGGCTGTAGCTGCAACGTGGGTTAGGGAAATTCTGCCTCTATGTGGGTTCTGGCCCTTGATTGAGCTGCGGGTCTGGAGGGTTCACAGTCTCTTAGACAAGGGTGAATGCTTAGCCTAGAGTTGAAATTGTTACTTCATGGGGAGATGAGGTTTCACCTGTATTCTCCAGAGAGACCACTGACACTAGAACGTCTTTCTGGACCAGAAGTTTGTCTTCCTCAAGAAATACTGCAACCTGAGCTGGAGCTGTGAACTGTTTCCCAGATTTAACTTCCTCAGGAGCCTGAAAAGGTTGAGCTGGCTGTTCCTGGTCACAGAAAATTTGACCTTTCCAGGAGAGTCTGAAGGCTGAGGTAGGGCCTCCTGCTTGATTACAGAAGATTTTACCTCCCTGGCAGGCTCTGAAGCTATGGTAACTTCACATCAGCAGGCTTCTCACATTGCATAAGTTAGGAACAAGAGCCAGATCCTGACCTGGAGGACAAGGTGTCACTTCCTAATGGAGTGGAATTTTACCCACACGCTTCAGTAGGGCCTCTGGAGATTGGGCATCTTCAGAAACTAGAGGTTTGACTTCCTCCTGGGCATTTTGAGTATGAGCAAGAGGTTCCACCTGCTTTCCAGAAAGTTTTGCCTCCTTGGGGGCTGCAGAAGACCAAATTAGCTGCTCCTGCTGGCTCTCCAGGTTAGCCTGAAGGCTGAGATGGAGTCTCCTGTGACTGGAGAAGGTTTCTCCTCCTTAGGACTCTGAATGTGAGGCTGAGGGCTGTGAATGACTTGGAGTAAGTAAAGTGGAAGAAAAAGAGCTTCTCTCTCTGTGAAGTTAGGGTAACCTCCATAGCCACAATAAGTGTAAAAAATGGTGGGTGTGAATGACTCCTATGTGGATGTGGAGCTGTCACCTCCCGAGGCATTGGCGGCTATTGTACACACTCCTCAGCAACAAGTTCAAGCTGAACCTGGGCCTCATGCTGGGTGGCAGTAGGCTCTACTTCTTTGGGATAGTGTGAGAGTTTACAGCAGCTTCTTGCTGAGGTGAAGAAGATTGGGCCCAGGGAGTCTCTGGGTGCTGAGTTTGGCCTCCAGCTGGAATTGAGAAGACTCAGCTCATCCAGGGGTCTCTAGAGGCTTGTCTGGCTTCTCCTGAGATTCCAGATCGAGGCTGTTGTGGTCAGCTCTCTCTCTACTTGGGCCTCCATATCCGTCCTGCCAGGTTTGTTTCTGAGGCTTAGGATTCACAAGTTGAAGTGGAGTTCCAACCGCCAGCATGGCAAGTCACCTGCGCTGAGCTAGCATCTTCAGATGTGAAAGAAAATTTGTTGTTTTTGAACTCTCACTCCAGAAGTGGAACAAGAATTTCAAATGCTGGGGGTTCTGCAGCCTGACATGGTCATCATGTGGATCTTACTTTGGAAGTGAAGAGTCATACCCAGAGCTTGATTCTGACTCCCATTTAGCATCAGAACCACTCTGGGAGCCTTTCTTGCCATGGTTTCTCGGCTCACAGACCCTGCTGTGCAGCAGCAAACTACTAGCTCTGGAGACAGCTATCCAGAAAACTAATGAGGTGGAGACAAGGAATGAGCACTAAGGAATCCAAATAATCAAAGCCTTCATGGTCTGCTGGGGAATGAGTTAGTGGAGCAATTTAGGTGGGAAGTCAAAACAGAGAATCCTGGGGGAGCCTGAGGGGCTCAACATTCACCTGGACTGATATAGGGCCAGTCCATCTATGGAGCAGCAGCCACAACTGTGGCCACATGAACACTAATGGAGCCCAAAAGTGCAGCAAAAACATGGTGGGACAGGGTTCAGTTGCAGGAATCTAGGCCAGTATGGTGCTGAAGCTGGGTCTGCTGGAATCTTTCTGGCAGTCACCTGTGGCACAAAAGCCTTGGTAACTGTTCATGCCCACATTCTGCCAGGCCTCCCCTGTTGTCATATCATAGTTCTGACACCTTTATTTGTACATACCCAGCAGTGACCAGACCCATCTTCCTTCTCCTAAAGAAGTGCCAGTGGCTGCTTTCAGGGCCACTCCCCCATAGCAGTGCCTAACATGGACCCCAGACCTGGATGTCTTGCGCCTCCAGATCTCATGGGTTGGGGCAGAGCTTCCCGCAGGAGTCAGGGTTCCATTTGGGATGCTCAAAACTGCTGGCAATCGGAGCTCTTTCTCCTCCACACTGAAACCTCAGAGATAGTTTTCCTCCTCTTGGTTGTACTACTTCCAAGCAAAGCAGCCAGCCTGCAAAATCAGGACCAGGTAGGGCGGTCAGAAGAACACACAAGAAGGTGGTTTATCCCACAGTGTTTCCATTTGCTCTGAACTCATGAAGGGCTTCGTGTTTCGCACTTCATACTTCTGTGTTAGGTTCCTGTGACACAGACTCTATAATGACTGCAGTTTCCACAGGAAGGTTTTTGCGCAGTGGGGAATTTAATCTGAGTGACAGGGTTTGACTCAAAGCACAGCTCTTTACATGGTCGTGGGACAACTTTCCCCACCCTACCAAGTCAGTCCTGTGGTTCATCTAGATATAACACTGCTTTTCAGAGATCTACCTGTGTTTTGTAGGCATGTCGTGATGGTTTTAAAATGGAACTGATTCCAAAGTCATGTCATTTAGGGTGGATCTGATATATAATTAGATTTCTGAAATCAGTGGTGACTTCTTCCTCTAGCATTTCATGGGAAGACAGACTTCCTAATGTTTGGAATTGCCTTTACTTGTTTTATTTCATTTGAACTGAAATTATTCTTTTACATGGAAAAAAGTACTTTACAGAGAGAAGCACTTTAGTTTTTCAAAACAAAGCACTTCAGCACTGTGGTGTGAGGCAATTAAAAAATTCCCAAATTAGGTTCTGCTGCCACAAAACACATTTTTTTTGCCTTCTCCTTTTTAAACATTCTAAATGTAGTAAATAAAAACTATTTCCATTTAGAAGTGACTCTGGCAATTTAATCCCCCTTTGGAGGTTTTCATACAGCTAATTTACAGGAAGGTTCCTGAGTGAGATATTATTTTTCAGATGCTGGGAGGAGCTGAGGGCTGGTAACACTGCAAGGAAAGGGAGAATTGTGTTCAGAGCTACAGTGCAACTGCACTCGAGGCTGTTTTACTCTGATCCCTGAGATCCTGTCTGAGGGGACTGTAAAGGCTTTCTTAGGCCCTTCAGAGAATCTCAGTCCATCTCCTGGGTCCACACCTGGAGGAGTATCTGAGAGGACTTCCAATGGGAGTCAGGGCCCAGGGCGAGACTTTAGGAAAAGCCCCAGGGTCTTCCTGTACTCAACAGCAGTCCCAGAGCTGCATCTATATTTTACTGAGATATATCTGGAATCTTCCAAATCCTTGCAGGTGGTATTTACTTTGTTTTGCAGTTTCATTTTTACAATATGAAGCTTAAACTCAAGGCATCTCACATGTAGCAAACACTCTAGCCTGGAATTGCGTCCCAACCCTTTTATTCTCTACTGCTAATTGTTTCGAATCATAGCCTCTCTGGCTAACAGAGCTTATGTGCCTGAATTAAATACCTGAATTAAATTTCAAGTTGTGATTTTAAAAAATAAATAGGCTTAAAATTATTCAAAGCAGGGCCGGGGAGTTAGCTCAGTGGTTCTAGCACCTGTCTTGCAAGTGCAAGGGCCTGGGTTGATTCCCCGGAAACCACATAACAATACTGGGTGTGGAGACTCACACCCAGCAGCAACCAGTACCACAGACCACAGTGCCGGGCGTGGTGGCTCACACCTGTAATCCCAGCACTCGGGAGGCAGAGGCAGGAGGATTGTGATGTGAGTTTGAGGCTGAGCTCAGGGCCAGCCTGAACCACAAAGCGAGACCCTGTCTCAAAAAACCTAAAACAAAACAAAACAAAATTATTCAAAGCAATCTCAATCTCTGTCTGTCTCTTTCTCTCTGTCTCTGTGTGTGTCTCTCTCTCTGTTTCTGTCTCTTCCCCCCTTTCTCCAGTACACTGATTTATAGTTGCACCACCTTTTATTTTTTATTTAGAGACAGAGTCCTGCTAAATCACTAAATTGCCCAGTGTGGGCTTCAGCTTGGGGTCCTCCTGCCTGCCCTCTCACAGTGCTGGAATTATAGGTGTCAGCAAGCAATAATTTTTCTTTAAAATGCCACCTGTTCACGTCCCAGAGAAGAACCTGAGAAGATCTCAAAGAAGAACATAAGGCAAGCAGCATCACACTATGGCTCCAGATCCTTCTGTCTGTTCTTGAGTTAAGATGGCTCACTTTAAAAAAAAAAAAAAAAAGATTTTTTGAGACAAGGTCTTGCTTTGTAGTTCAGGCTAGCCCTGAGCTCACTATATAGCCCAGGCAAACCTCGAACTCACAGCAACCCTCCTGCGTTTGCCTCCTGAGGGCTGGGATTACATGAATGAGCCACCATACTCAGCATTGTGGTATGTGATACTAGGTATCAAACCCAGGACCTTGTGCTTGCCAGGCAGGCACTGGAGCCACCAAGCTAAATCCTCTGCCCTAAGATGGCTCACTTTTATCCAGATGATTCAGTAATTCTTACTAATCTGGTTTCCTTTAATAGATGTTTGTTGTACTCTTCTCTATCCTTTGGCAATGAAACAGGATCTCTTTCCTTAAGGATTTTGGACTCTTAAGGCACACATACAGTAATAGACTGATGTCATGCTAAGGGAACCAGGATGCTGGGAGGCAGAGGGAGAGCCCCGAAAGGACCCAGAGGGCCATGGCAGAGCAAATGCAAGCCCTGTAATGTAAATGGATGCACAGAATCAGCTGTGAGCAGGAATACCTGCCTGTCTTACTGTGGGGAAGACCGGGACTCCACAGCCGGAGGGTTTCCCAGCCCTGTCCTGCTTCTCTGTCCTTTTAATGTAGGGGATAATAGGCTGTGTGTCTTGAGTTCCTGCTTGCCAAGTTGCTGCTGACAGGAGTCTGCATGGGGGAAATAATGTCCAGGGAGATCCCCACCATGACCCCATCTGCCTAACTGGGATGCTGTGGATGTATTAGCAGGTCTGATGCCACTTGGCCAGTCCTCAACTCACCCTTTCTGTGCCAGGAGCCAACCAGTCCAGGACAACTTACAGAGCAAGGTCCCACTGTTAAGGGATGAGTTATGTCTCCCCAAAAGTCCTAATCAAAGTACTTACTATGAGAGAGAAACTTAAGTTGGAAATAGGGTAGCTGCAGATGTCATTAGGTGAAATCACACAGGTGCAGCATAGGCTGCTAACCCAACAGATGTAGACACATTCCTGAAGGTAAAATTTGGACCCAGACACTCATAGAGGGAAGGCAGTGTGATGAGGCAGAGAGAGAGAGAGGCCACTGCAAGCCTAGGAGAGAGCCCAAAGCAAGCCATGTGTTTCCCTCGAAGGAGCCAGGCCTGCGACACCTGGATCCTACACTCCCAGCCTCTGGCACTTTGATATAGCACACAGAGTTGTTGAAATGCTAGGCCTGTGGTGCTCTGGCTTCTGCAGCCCTAGCAAAGGAACAGATTTGCCAAACTGCAGGCTCAGAGCTTCAAAGGGAGTAGAGGGGCTTGTGAAATGTCACTCCATTCTGTCACAACTGCCTGCCCTCCTCTGTGCTACCAACAAGGGACCAGGACTCCTCCCAGAGATGCCAGGTTCAGGATGTCCTGACCTGGAGACCCTGTGTCTCTTCAAAGTGATACCAGAGGAGGGTAAGCACACTGCTTAGCTGTCTTTTATTTTGTGGAATGTTGAAAGAGAAGAAACAGGCCTCTAAGTAATATTATGTACTTTTAACTAGAAATGAAAAGATTTCAGAAGTTATTGGGCTGGGGAGTTAGCTCAGTGGTTCTGGTGCCTGTCTTGCAAGCGCAAGGACCCAGGTTCGATTCCTCAGTAACCACATACCATACTGGGTGTGGAGACTCACGCCCAGCAGCAACCAGTACCACATACCACAGTGCTGGGCGTGATTACATGCCTGTAATCCCAGCACTTGGGAGGCAGAGGCAGGAGGATTGCTGTAATGTGAGTTGGAGGCTGAGCTCAGGGCCAGCGTGAGCCACAAAGCGAGGCCCTGTCTCAAAAAACCTAAAAAAATGGGTCGGGGAGTTAGCTCAGTGGTTCCAGCGCCTGTCTCGCAAGCACAAGGACCCGGGTTTGATTCCCCGGTAACCACATAACAATACTGGGTGTGGAGACCCACACCCAGCAGCAACCAGTACCACATACCACATACCACAGTGCCGGGCGTGGTGGCTCACACCTGTGATCCCAGCACTGGGGGAGGCAGAAGCAGGAGGATTGTGATGTGAGTTGGAGGCTGAGCTCAGGGCCAGCCTGAACCACAAAGTGAGACTCTGTCTCCAAAAACCTAAAAAAAAAAAAAAAACCTAAAAAAAAAAAAGAAGTTATTGATGGATTATTTTTAAAGTGAGAAAGTATTTTTGTGAGTGTCCTTTTCAAACGACAAAACAAACAAAGAAACAAACAAAAAACCCAAAGTCCTCAAACAAACTTCAACTGTCACTTTATTTCCTTGAAGCTTTAGTAACATTCTGTTCTTCACCTGCACGTTTAGGTTTTAGTTTTTGTTCTGAATTTTAAAAGGTACTGATCAGTCCTTCTAAACTCCACCAATAGCTGTTTCTGGTTACTCAGAACCCTGTAGTTCCCTTTCCATCACTGACAAGAACACATATGTTTGTTCAAGGGACAGGTTATAACATGACTTCAATTTTTATTTTATAAGCTGATAAAATGTTAGTATTAATAAAGACTGCACATCCTAGAGTTCAGATTTTGTGTATGATTTAGTGGTATTAAGCAGAAAAGAAATAAGAGCAATAGACTTGAAAGAAGAAAACTCAGATTCAAGTGCAGACCCAGACCTTCTAAGCTCTGAAATCATAAACTAGTCACAGAATATCACTGAGCTGTAAATTAGCGATATCTTTCATATGCGTCCTCTGAGAACCAAAGTCAAATAATGTACATTACATTATTGGACATGATATGCACACAGAGACGCATCCAGAAAAACAGCTATGGGGAATTTGTTAAATTGAAACTTCTATTGGAGTAATAAATGGGTATTATTTGCATTCAATTTGTTTCAGGGTGCTGAATCGAATTAGGGCCTCCTGCATCCTGGCAAATGTTGTACGACTGTTGTACCTCCAGTCCATGCATTTAGTTGCTTTGTGGAGCTAAGCGGAAGCCAAGGCCTCATGCATGCTAGGTGAGTGCTCGTACCACTGAGCTGTACCCAAAGTCTTTGCATTCTGCGTGCTTTCTTTTTAGATAGCCTATTTCTTCCTGAGCTTGAGAGTATTTTAAAACTAATTTAAAAGGACCCACTCTGTGATCTCTTTTCTAAAGTGTTTAGCTTTAGGAGTTATATTCATTGAGACTTTTCTGTGGGCCAGAAAAAGTTTATTATCTATTCTTTCATTTGATCCCTTCCCAATCCCAAAAGAGAACCTATCACTATTCTCAAGATGAACCTGAAACTCAGAGAGAAAGTCCAGGGGCAAAGTTCCCAGCCAGGAGGCAGAGCTGGCAAGGAAGGGACCTCAAACACAAGTGCCAAACTATCAGCTTCCACTCCAGACTGCTGTTGAAAATTCATCTGCATCAGATGCACCAATGGAATGGTCCTACTGAAAACAAGAGACAGCAAGAGGGCTGAGGTTCGGTGTTATCTGAGCACAAATAATGAAGAACCCACAGATCTCTGGGGACTCCCAACTCTTGGAAGAAAGATCACAGGCAGGCTGAATGGACACGCAAGGTGCCCACTTTGGGCGGGAGGTGGTTTCAATGGTGAGAAGACTCACACCTTAACCCTTCTGCTCCAGTTTCCCTCTGCCTCATACCCAGTGTCCTGCGACAGCTCTGAAGTAGACACTGTGCCGACACAGAGCCGACTGCATTGTGGGGGAGCTGCAGGCTGTCTGCCGCTCAGTGGTCACAGCCCCCATAGACCTTGCCCCTGAGTGTCCCAAAGCTCCCCATGAAGCAGCTGGGGAACCGGAAGCATGGTTCTGTGGAGTTGTGTGACATGGGATCACAGCCCATCAGTTGTCCCATCCTGTGACAGTGCTGTGCTGAAGAGACATGAGCCTTGTGATGTGGCTGCCACTGCCAGAAATGACAGCCCTGCTTCCTGCCTGTGTCTCATCGATTCGGTTCATTTCCCCTCAGACACATCTTCCCCCATGAGTGTCTCCACAGACACCACCTCTGTGCAGAGTGAATCCCAATAAAAGCCAGTAAATTTTCCAGAGGGATGTGGAGTGAGAGCCACGCACAGGCCACAGGGCTGTCACGGTAAATCCTCCTGGGGATGTTTTTATGATGTTTTCCCCTCTCTAAAGCTGATCTCTTGCTTCCATGAATTGCACAGCTCGGTTTTTTCATTAACTCAGGAAGCTGAAATAATTCTTTGTAAAGAATTCTTTAGTCACACATGATTCAGAAGTTCTCCAAGATAAAAGGCCACTGGCTGTATGGTGGGCCCAGAACCATGTATTTCTTTTTTAAAATTAATTTTTGGTATAATTTAAATATACATAATGCTCACATTGTACCCATACATGATACAGTTTGAGCCTTCTTTTTCTCCCCTTCTTCTCTCCTTTCAAGTTCCCCCTCCCCCTTTATAAAAGCTTTTTGTCTACTTTTTCTTTCTTTTATTGATTTTTTTCCCCTTTTCCCACCCTTTTTCCTCCTCCTCCTGTCACAGTTTCTTTCTTTTTGAACAGTTTCTTCTATTTCATATGATCTATTATTCATTCTGGTCTTTACGTTTCTCACACTAGAGAAACAGTGTGATATTTACACAGATAAGTGATTTATTTCACTTAAGATTGTAGTCTCAAATTGCACCCATTTAGCTATAAATGTCTCAAGTTTATCTTTACGGCTGAATAGCACTCCCTTGTATAAACAAACCCCATCTTTCTTGTCCATTCATCAGTTGATGGGCAGGTTGATGGGCACTTAGGTTTCCAAGATTTGGCTATGACAAACTGTGTTTCTATAAATATGGTTGTGCACGTATCTTTGTGGTATGATGCTTTTAATTTTTTTTAGAAGGTACCCAGCAGGGGGATGACTGAGTCAAATGGGATCTCTAATTCTAATATATATATATTTAGTTTTTTTGAGACAGGGTCTCCCTTTGTAGTTAAGGCTGGTCCTGAACACTGCCTTGAACTCAGCAGTCCTCCTGCCTCTGCCGCCCAAGTGCTGGGATTACAGGCATGAGGCACCATGCCCTGGCACTGTGGTATGTGATGCTAATTGCTGGTGGTCGTGAGTCACCATGCCCAGCATTGTTGTATGTGGTTGCCAGGGATGGATTCCTGGCCCTTGCACTTGCAAAGTAGGTGCCAGAACACTGAGCTAAATCCTTAGCCCTCTAATTCTAATTTTTTGAGGCATCTCCATACTGATTTATTCAAAGTTTGTATCAGTCTGCACTCTCACGGACAGTGGAGAAGGGTTCCTTTTCCCCATAGCCTTACCAGCACATAATGATAATTTAACTTCTTCCTTTCCTATCTTTATTCCATTTATTTATTTATTTTGTCTAATTGCTATCACTGATGTTTTCAGAACTATGTGGAGTGGTGATAGTGAAAATCGTTGAATTTTCCTGGTGTTAGTGTGAAAGGTTTCCATTTTTGACTGCTTAGTATTATGTTGGCTATTGGTTTGTCATCATGAATGAGTGTTGGACTTTATCAATGCCTTTTCTGCATCTATTGAGACAATTCTGTGCTTTTTGTCTTTGGCTTTGTTTATTGTTGCATTACATTTATTGACTTGTGTATGCTGACTCACCCCTGCATCCCTGAGGTAAATCCTAGTTGGACCAAGTTGTATAATCTACTTGATTTATTGCATTCTGTTTGCTAGTATCTTACTGAGAATTTTTGTATCTGTGATTATTTAGGAGATTGGCCTGTGGTTTTCCTTTTTGGTTGGATCCTTCTCTGGTTTTGGTATCAGGGGAGTACTTGTTTCCAGGAATTATTTTGGTAGTATTGCTTCCCTTTCAATTTCATTGAAGAGTTGGAAGAGAATGCCAGTAAATCTTTTCTAAATTTCCTTTTTAGTTGTTGTTGTTTTGTTGTTATTTTGTTTTGTGGTACTACTGATCAGATTGAACTCGCACCCTTCTGCTTCTAACGTAGGTATGGTACTACCTGAACTAAATTCCCCTGTCCTCTAAATTACATGTAGAATACAGCAGTAAATCTATCAGGATCTGGGTTTTTATTTGCTAGTAAGTTTCTAATTAGATTTTTTTGTTTCATTTTCTGATATCTGGTTGCTTAGAATTTTATATCCTCTTGATTCAACTTTGGTAATTCATCTGTATCTAGGAATCTGTCCATTTATTCTGTGTTTTCCATCTTTTTAGAGTATAGGTTCTTGAACGAGGTATCGATGATCATCTGGATTTCCCCAGGATCTCTTTTGATTTCATCCTTCATTCTTATCTGAATTAACCTGAATCTTCTCTTTCTTTCTTTTTTTTTATAAAGTTGGTTAAGGGTTTATCAATTTTATTTAATGTTTCAAAGAACTAACTCTCCATTTCATTGATTCTTTGTATTGTTTTCCTAGTCTCAAATGCATTAATTTTTGCTCTGATCTTTATAATTTCCTGTCTTGTGTGAGCTTTGGGGTTGACTTGTTCTTTTTCTTGAAGTTTGAGGTTCAACATTAGGTTGTTTATTTGAGCTTGCTCTGTTTTTCTGATGTGAAAGTTCTAAAATTTCCCTTTTAATGACTGCTTTTATTGAGCCCCATAAATTGTGATATGTTTTGTTATCATTGTCATTTAATTATAGATATTGTTTAATTTCATCTGTGACCCATTGTGTTTATAGGGTATTTGTGGTTTCATTTGCCATTGATTTCGATGTTAATTGCACTATGGTCTGATAATATGCATGGCATAATTTCAGTTCTTTTGCAATTGGTTAAGTATGTGTAATGAACTAATATGTGGTCTGTTTTTGATGTCGCATATGTCACTAAGAAGAATGTGTATTGTGATGGTTTGGGATTGAACACTGTAGACATCTACTAAGTTCACTTGTTCACAAGTTTGACTCAGTTCTGATATATGTTTGGTTTTTTTTTTTTTGGTCTAGATGATCTACCTATTTGTGATGGTGGGTTGTTAAGTTCCTTTATTACAACTGTATTTGTGGTTATTAGGTTTCTCATTTCTATTATTGTTCAACACTGTATATTTCATGTAAATTATGTGGCTTGCTGACTGCTTGGCTGAAGT
This sequence comes from Petromus typicus, assembly GCA_004026965.1. Taxonomy (NCBI): domain Eukaryota; kingdom Metazoa; phylum Chordata; class Mammalia; order Rodentia; family Petromuridae; genus Petromus; species Petromus typicus. The sequence goes on along the minus strand of PVIR01015015.1, from coordinate 21,944 downwards.
TGTCCAACTTCATATTACTTCTGCAGATACTGGGACCCTGTAGCACCATCTTCAACACAAGGGGCTCCTCTGTGCCTGATCCCATCTCCTTGGTATGAATACTGTCTATATAGTCCAGGAAGCTGTTCTGACTTTAGCTTCAACATTGTGTGAAATTTCCTGAAACTTGGACTTATTCTTGGCCCTGTGGTCTAGAGTGGTGGAGTGGGGAAGGGAATAAGAAGAGGAATACTTCATTATTCCAGCCTCCTCTGTTTCGTGTATTTTCCCTTTGAGACAGTGGAATGTATAAATGAGGCTGAAAGGGAGAGTAAGGCAGAATAAAACAACAGAACAGATACTCTCCTCCCCCCACCCACCTCCTGCTTGAGGACACTGTTCTGTCCTTGGGATATCTTTGTTCTTGATTTTCATTTCAGGTATATAGGCACAAGAGGCAATTGAATTTGAATTGAATTGGAGTGACATGAGAGAGGACACATGACAGCTGGAACAGCAGCAGCACTGCAATGATCCAGGGCCTCTCTGGCCTGGCCACATTCATATATGCCATTGTCATCAGGATCCAGAGCTGTTCAGAGACATCACACACAACAGCTAGCACCAGGGCCGGGGGTAAGAAGGAGGAGAAATCTTTATGTCACAGAAGGGTGCCTGGGGGTTAGCCACTGAGGCTCTTGGTACTCACCCCTAGTGGGTGCCTGTTGGTCACTGGATGGCTAGATTGCCATCGCAGTCCACTTTGAGAAGAGATGGAGGGGTGTGTGTTTGGCTCCAGGCAGTAGTGGGGCTACCACTGGGAACGTGGAGCTCAGAGGGCGGCTGAAGGTGAAGGACAGAGAGGGGCATGCTGGGGAGGCAGGATGGACTTGAAAGCTGGAGGTGGAGTGCTCAGTGCAGAGCAGTGAAAAGTCAGCTGTTGGCTGAGAGTCGAACAGGTGCTCATGCCTAGCACGTCACTGTTTGCTCAGTGGAACTTCATTTTGGTTGTCTTTCATCTAAGTACTTTCTTGAGGACGTCAGCAGTCCAGGCAATGTGGCCTTTCCATTCTATGACAAAATCTAAACCTCCAACAGGTGCTGGTTCATTCCTTCCGCTGTCCTGCACAAACTGGCCAGGGCACTCAACACCTTAATTCCTTGGTGCTCACATCTCCATTATGTGAGGCAGCAGTTGCCTTAGCTTATTTTGTCAGGATGTTAACAAAACCATCACAGCTGGGATAAGCTGATTGTGTAGGAGGTGCTATTTGCCAACATGGTGGCAGTGTCAACAGTGAAGTTATCTGTAGAAAATTCCAGTTTATTATGATCCTCAGCACCAGCTCATATGTCACAGAGGTCACAACACTGTCTCCTCATCATCTTCTGTGAGGAGAGAAATATATTTTCAAAACTAGAGGCATCTTGGGCCTGGGATATAGCTCAGTGTTTCTGATGCCTGTCTTGCAGGTGCAAGGACCCAGGTTCGATCCTTGGTAACCACATAACAATACTGGGTGTGGAGACTCAACCCCAGCAGCAACCAGTACCACATACCACAGTGCCGGGCGTGGTGGCTCACGCCTGTAATCCCAGCACTCGGGAGGCAGAGGCAGGAGGATTGCTGTGATGTGAGTTTGAGGCTGAGCTCAGAGCCAGCCTGAACTACAAAGCGAGACCCTGTCTCAAAAAACCTTAAAACAAACAAACAAAAAAAACCTAGAAGCATCTGGTCAAATATTAAATAGGAGACTCATTCTTCTGAGGTGCCCCCTTGCAGCACTTATGTAGCAGCTAAGTGAGATGGTATTGATGTTGTCAGCCCTCCGTTTATGGTGCTATATAAATAGGAACTGACAGCAGCAGCACCTGGCAATCTCTTCTGTCTCTGCCCTCTTTACACTTTCTTCAGTGACTTTTGTATGCACACTTTGCCTGCCCATCCTATTTCTCCCCTTTATTTTCTCCCCTTCCCATTTCCTCCAACAGGCTTGTTCACTTTTAGTCAATGCAGAGGGCATGGCAGCTCTTAAAGGGAGCCTTTCACAGTGGGAAGGAGCTGAACTAACCATAAAGTCCTTCTGGTTGCTTTTTTATGTTCGGTGTCCCTTTCCCAGACATTGTTGCCCCATCTCTGTGTGTCCCTCTAAGGTCATAGCTCATAGAAGGGTTATCAGAGACTTCCGGAGACAGTGCACAGAAGTAGGAACATGTATTGAGACACTGTCATGCCAGGTGCCTGCATCAGGGAGCAGCAAGCAAAGCCTCGGCCAAAGTCACATCTGTGTTCGCAAAATAATGTTTTATGGGAAGTTTGTTGTCCTGATTTGTGCTCGGTCGCTGGTCTTCCCACACTAAAATCATGGAGTGGGCAGGAAGCTCCTGAGGAGAACCAGCTTCCAGGCCCAGTTCTGTGTGGCTGAAGGACTAAAGTCTCTATTTCTTTGTCACCTTCTCAAGTCACCTATGTTCCCCTGATTGTGACCTCTCCCCATCTTCAAAACCAGTCATGTTAGGCCTAGTCTTCTCCTGAGTCAGAGTCTGATCCTCTGCACTCATTGGTCCTTTGCCTCCTTTGTTTGCCTGGTTTCTAACTTGCTTTCCTTTCTTCTTTCTTCTTTTTTCTTTCTTCCTTTCTCCCCTGCTCCCCTCCCTCCCCTCCCCTCCCTTTCCCCTCTTCTTTTTCTTTCTCTCCTTCTCCTTCTCCTCCTCCTCCTCCTCCTCCTCCTCCTCCTCCTCCTCCTCCTCCTTCTTCTTCTTCTTCTTCTTCTTCTTCTTCTTCTTCTTCTTCTTCTTCTTCTTCTCCCTCTCCCTCTCCTTCTCCTTCTTCTTCCTCTTCATATTCCCCTTCTTCTTCTCCTCCTCCTCTTCCTCAGTTTCCTCCTCCTCCTTCTCCTCCTCTTCTCCTCCTCTTCCTCCTTTTCCCCCTCCTCCTCCTCCTTCTACTTCTTCTCACCAGGCCAGCCTTCATAATCCAGGATAATCTTCTATTTTCAAGCTAGTTGACCACTAGATCAGCCACTAGTTGACTAGTTGCAAAATCCCTCCATGACAATATCTTGATTAGTGTTAGATCAAATGACTGGAGGTTGGTGATCTCCAGGGTCTCTGTGGAATTCTGCCTCCTAGAAACATTTATTGGAGAGAACAGGGAAGCACTTAGTGGACAGTGAATTTCAAGAGATCACAGTAAATGAGTGTTTTGAAATTATTTTTGTCTTATGAATGGCTGCGGATGTCTACAAATGACAGACCTTCTGGCTGATGAAGCAAATCTGGAGAGAGGAGACCAATGTTTACTCTAGGCTTTCCAATTTACTGGGAGCTTTGCTAAAGTCAGCTGATTTCTGTGTGTGCTGGGCTCTGAGGAGAGGCCTGGTATGTGGACAGTCAGAGAGGGAAGGACTTGAGCCTGGCATTTATAGTCAGGACCCTTCTTCCTTAGTCTCCAGGCAATGACATCTCTACTGTGATTGCCTGTAATGTTTAACTCTAGACAAAATGACTTCAGAAGGTGCATTAAAGTTGTCTCCACCAAGTAGCCTTCAGAAAGCCTTGTAGGCAACTGTGGTTTCTGTTTTGCCTATGACAGTGTTTCCAGAACCCATTTACCCAGGGATACCCAGCTGCATTCACAACATATTTGCATTGTCTGTTTCTGCCCTAATGTGGTTGTCTGCAGTACTCACGTATAAACCGTGCAAGGAAAACCAGTAGTTTCCCTCTAATGCAATCTAACTTTGACCTGTAAATACAGATTTTCCTTGAGTTATGAGGAGGTCCTGTCCTGATAAAACCATCAGGAGTTAAAAACAATGTTAAGATGATATCCTAACCCACCAATATCATTGCTCAGCCCAGGCTCTCTCCAACATGCCCATGACACTTCTCCTTGTCCAAGGCTGAACAAGATCATCTAATACAAAGCCTCTTTTATAACAAAGTGTGGAATCTCTCCTGAAACACATGGATAGTGCATTAAGAATGTAAATGGAAGAAGTAAGGAAACAAATTTTATGTATATGGCGGGGTGGTAGGGTGGGTAGGGCTATGGGAAAAAATGAGAATTAAGTTGTGTCTTATACTGGTACAAATCCCCATTATGGAGTGCAATCATGCAATCAACATGTATATTTAATGTACCAATAAAGATAATGACAAGTTTGAGTCAAAAAAAAAAAAAAAAAAGAATGACAAGTTTGAGTCATTCATACACAAATGGAAGTATCTTCATGACATACTCATAAGTGAAATAATTAGGGCACAGATGTGTAAATACTATACCTTTTCTCTGATATGAGAAGCTAAAAGTGTAAATGAGTTCTAACATGTATGTTAGATATTGTACAATAGAAACTATTCAAAGGGAAATGGGGTAGGGGTAAGTAATGAAGAGAAAGAGAAAATTGTGATGGTAAAGAAAAATGGAAATAAAGCTTATGTATTTAGGGAGTGAGGATTGTAGGGTGGGCAGGGAAAAAATGAGAATCAAGTCATTTTATATACTGATACAAATTGTCAAGGTTGAGTGTGATCATGATATGTATATAAAAAGTACCTATTTTGCAATAAAAATATTTTTTTAAAAAAAGAATGTAAATGGAATGATTCTGTGGGTGCTCTCTGGCTGTATGGGAAAGTAAAATATTTATTCATCAAATAATAGTGAGTCAGGAGCCTCTACATTGCATTTCCCCTGGACTTTTTTCTTTCAAAGATATGTATCTATATCTATCTATCTATCTCTCTATATATATATCCATATATATATACATATATCTATACATCTATATCTATATATATCCATGTGGTACAGTACATTGGGCTTTCTCATGTCAGTCTGGCAGCATGAAAGAGTTTCAAACTGATGTACTTATGATGAATGCAATTGCAAAAGAACTTTTCATAAGGACAGACAACTGACTCTGGTGTATGTGTGTGTGTGTGTGTGTTTGAGGAGAAGAAAGGAGTTTCACAAGAATAAATCTGAGTTCCACAAAGGGTGTATTTCAAAGAGCATAGGCCTCATTTGCAAACATAACCTTGCTATATATTTGTTAAAAAAATTTACCTGGTTTTTACCATCACCACTCATTTAGATTTTGATGGATTTAATAAAGGCCTTTGAAATCACTGTTAAAACAACAGCAAGGAAATGGCAAGTACTCCCTTCTGTGATGTGTCATCTACCCAAATGTTAAAGCTGTGTATTGCTAAGATTTCAGAGTCCCCTCTTGCTTGAAGATCGGTGAGTTTTCGTCCTACCACAGAAGGTATAGCCCGATGGTGGTGACTAAGATGGCACAGCAACCCTGAGATCTCTAGGAAAAGAATCTGAAGAAGTAGAAGCTGGTGGTAAGGAGGGTGTTTCCTGAGAGGAAGCAGCCAGGGGCTAGTTCTCCCCACCTCTGAGATGACCTAGAGGTAGAGGTGGGCCTGGAGAAGTGACAGGGTAGGCAAGGTGCCCCGGCCTGAGCAGTGTACAGCCTTGGCCATGAATACCATTCAAGGAGGAGGTGGGGTGGGGAAATGGATGTAGAGTGCAGAGAGGATGTGGATGAGAATGTGGCTGTGTGTACAATGCTGCCTGGTACTAGCTTGATCAGACACATCCACAACCCACCAACCCAGGAATAGGTCAGTCTCTGTGGCTGCCCTACTTGCTGTCTCCATTTCTGGGTGCATGTCCACATGGGCTGGGAGCAATATAAGCAATCCTGTGCCCACCTCTGCCTTATGGGTCAAGGGCTACAGGACAGTGGAGCATAGACTCCTGTGTCCTGGGTGGGCACTTCCTCTGCAGACCTTGCATATTCATTTGTGTAGTGTGGTTTGAATTCAGGCCTTTGCTATGAGCTACATCTCCAGCACTCACAACCACTCCCGCTCCCTGTTGAGATAGGATCTTGCTAAGTTGCCCAGGCTGGGCTTGAACTTGTGATTCTCATGCCTCAGACTTCCAGGGTCCTGGGAGTCTGAACCTCCAGGCTTCACTCAGACCTTCAATCCCGCACCTTGCTGAGTCACTTCTGGTAGGCCTAGGACTCACTCCAGGAAGACTTATTCTGGAAATGCCATCAACTCACAGGAGACTGGAATATAATAGAGAAATTCTAGCTACATTGACTTCCCCAGTTTCCCACAACAGATGAGATTCTAGCACCTGTAGCAGGGACAGAGAATAAGTTCAGTTCTGCCTGCCTGGGTTGCATGCCCCTATTGTTCACAAGATAATCGAAGCACTTGGCTAGCATTCTCGAGACTAAAGAATCAAACTTCCTTATAGATAGAAGTGTTTTCATTTTGGAAATATTTTCATGTTCCTTTCCCAAGGGGGTTTCTTCTTTAGGTGGAGACCCTGCATTTTTCTCTGGCATTTCATATTAGTAGGGTAACTATAATTTTCATTTTCCTTTCCCATGGGCACTAGTTCTTCCTTAAAGGAAGGCAGCCTGAATTTTTTCTTGAGATTTCATGTTAGCAATGTGAATATTCTCAGGGGCAAAGTTTGTGGTTAGATGAGAGGATAACCTGGGTTCTGTGTGTACAAGCATGGATATATGTGTATAGTCTTTCACATGCAAATATGGGGGTACCTCAGTTTATGAACACATTTGTTTGTGAACAATTTGCTTCACAAACAAAGGTGTTAGACAAAATTCATTTTCAGTCCATGAATTCTACATCAGATGATGAACACGACAGTGGCTATTTTTCCCTCACAAAAATGGAAGTAGCTATCTTTTCCAGAACTGCGGGATGAATTAAGTTCATGGACTGAGGTACTATTGTATTAGATAAAATGTGTGTTTTGTTCATATATGTCCATCTCCATGTTAGAAATGTTAACTCAATGCACCATTTATCATGCTTTCTCTAGGCAGATGGGATGGGCAGTCAGTGATTTCTCCAGACCACTCCCGTGGTAAGTAGGCTTCCTCTGAGTGGATTCTTTACTGGCCAGGTCTTGAGCTTGACCCAGAGAAGGCAGTGTCACTGCCTGCTCCAGCGGCACACCTGTTTGCTCCCCTGAAACCCAATACATTGCAGATTTTTTTTAGCTCATAGAATCATGTTCATAACTAATGAGACCAGACAAGACGCTGTGGAAACCATGGATTGCCGTGTAGCCTCTGGTGGATGTGTGCACTGGCCTGCGCTTCAGCAAAGTGCCAAATTGCTTGAATAATTATTTCCTGTGGCGACTCCTTTATCCCTCCCTTTTTGTCTCTTTTTAGTGCTTTGTTTGTTAAATCCTGTTTTCCTGCCTACTTTCCCATTGACTGCAGCTACATTGAATTTAGCTCACCCACCTCACCCGGAATCAGCAAAACTGCCTATCCTTTCCTGCCTGTTGAGGCCCCAGCTTCTTGTTGTCTTTTATTCCAAAGGCAGAGCAGGAGGAAAGGAAGAGCAGAAGGCACTGATCTGGGGTTGAGGGAACGAGGAATGCAGTACAACTGGGGTATGTTGTATTGGGATCTTGACCATTACAGTACAAATAAGGTCATGGATTTTTTAACTACCAAAAATGCTCATGATCCCAATAAACATATCCTAGTGGTATTGAAAAAGAAATCCATGACCTTATTTGTGTTGCCACTGAGAGCACAATTAGCAAAAGGGAAGAAAATGATATACACAGGTTAGTGTGTATTGTAGGGAAGTAGCTCACATTTGGCCATAGTCTTTCCTCAGAATGGCATAAATTTGAACCACAGGGTAGGATGTCAACACACTTTAGAAAAACTAGGATAATTAGCAAAATTAATAGAATGGACTGAATTAAATAGGTAAGGAACTCTATGCCAATATCTGAATTATCTGAATATTATAAAAACACCATGACTGATTGCCAAAGAAGGGGGCATTGGCCCAAAGAATTTACAAACCCAGTCTTACACACACACATATGAATAGGCAAGGCAGAAAGATACCTTCCGAAACCCCTAACTCTTCCATAACAAATCCAGCAGGAGGCATTTAAGGAGAGGACTCTACACCAAATAGATCTGAAAGAGCATTGATGGAGGTAAAACAGTTCAATGAGGTATTTAGAGAATTTTTAAAAAGATATAACTCATCAGATAATGATCCTAATGAAATAAATAATCAATCTGTCTAGAGAAAACACTAAAAAAACTAAAGAAAGAGATGGACAGCGTGATGCCCAGAATAGGAAAGAATGAATCTGTAAAGAAGATCCAAAAAGAAATCTAGGATTGTTCCCTGTATGAGAACGTAGTGACCTTCTTTGTCTCTTAATTAGTTTTGGTTTGAAGTCCACTTTGTCTGTATATAAGATAGCCACTTATGGGGGCCGGGGATTTACCTCAGTGGTTTTGATGCCTGTCTTACAAGCGCAAGGGCTGGGGTTCAATCCCCCAGTAACCACATTATAATACTGGGAGTGGAGACTCACACCCAGCAGCAATCAGTACCACATACCACAGTGCTGAGTATGGTGTCTCACACCCATAATCCCAGCACTCAGGAGGCAGAGGCAGGAGGATTGCTGTGATGTAAGTTTGAGGCTGAGCTCAGGGCCAGCCTGAACTGCAAAGCAAGACCCTGTCTCAAAAAATTAAAAAATGGGGCCGGGGATTTATCTCAGTGGTTCTGGTGCCTGTCTTGCAGGCTCAAGGGCCCGGGTTCGATCCCCGGTAACCACATAACAATACTGGGTGTGGAGACTCATGCCCAGCAGCAACCAATACCACACACCACAGCGCCGGGCGTGGTGGCTCATGCCTGTAATCCCAGCACTCGGGAGGCAGAGGCAGGAGGATTGCTGTGATGTGAGTTGGAGGCTGAGCTCAGGGCCAGCCTGAACCACAAAGCGAGACCCTGTCTCAAAAAAAAAAAACAAAAACAAAAACAAAAACAAAAACAAAAAACACCTCTACATTTATCTGTTAAGTCCATTTGTTCAAAGGTTTGGTTCAACTGATATTTATTTACTGAACTGTCTATTTGAATAGTAGGGCACTGAGATCCCCCACTATAATTGTTTTGATGTTTATCTTATATTTTATGTCTGTTAGACCTTGATTTAGATAGTTGAATGCACCAGAGTTTAGTGCATATATGTTTATCGTTATTGTTTCTTCCTGTTGAATAGTCACATTAACTAACATGTATTGTCTTTCTTTGCCTGTTTTGATCAGCTTTGGCTTGAAATCCACTAGTCTGAAAATATGATAGCTACTCTTGCTTGTTTTCAGGTACCTATTATATGAACTATTGTTTTCAATTCTTTGACTTTTAGTCTATGAATTTTCTTTTGTGTTAAAATGTTTTTAATATATAACATACAGTTGGACTGTTTCTTGTTCCATTCTACTAATCTGTGTCTTTTGATTAGTAAGTTGAATTCATTTATATTGATAGCACTAATTCATAACTCCCCAAAAGTCTTATGCACTCACAGGTAGGATTTTTCAGAAGTGGATACTGGGGCTTTTCAGTGTGGATGAGAATATGGATTAAGGGTGTGTGATATTTGGATTAATCCCCTAATTGGGTGAACACAGTTCTTGGTGTGGCTAAATGGATTTACTAAAAAGGAAAGCCCCACTGGGTGTGAATGGCACCAAAAAATAAGCTTATACCCTGGTAGAAGGGAAAGGACAGAAAGAAAACAGACTTCACTGTCTTCTGCCTGCCACATCATGACTGTTTCTCCTCTGCCATGCCACCCTGCCTTGGAGCCAGATGACTACAGCCTGAAACTTCTACAAACCATAAGCTATAACAAACTTTCCCTTCTTTACTTTTGGGTATCAGATCTTTTGTCACAACAATAAAAAAGTAAGTAAGACACATATCTTCTTAATTGTTAACGTACCTAAGGTATTGATTGTATTGATCCTTTCAGCATTGTCACCTTCATTATCTCCTTGAAGGAAATCCTTGAAAATTTTCTGGAGTATTGGTTTGGCAATCATACATTTCTTTAGGTTTTATCATGTAAGTATCTTATTTCTCCATCAACTTGGAAAGATAAGCTAGCAAGATATAAAAATCTCAGTTGAAAGTTTTTTCTTCAGGAACTCAAAATACTTCAATCCATGCATTCTTTGCCTTTCAACCTGTACTGAAAAATATGTTGTAATTTTGATGGGTTTTTCTTTATAGGTGGCTTCTTCCTTTTCTAAGGCAGTGTTTAAGATTTTGTCCTTGTGACACAGATATATAAATATTATTTCTCTGGTATGAGAAACTGAAGGTGCAAATGAGTTCTAAAATTTATGATAGGAATTGTGACATAGGAAGAAAATGTTCAAAAGAGAAAGGGAAAAGGGGTATGGATAAGTAAAGAAGGGAAGAAAAATATGATAGTTAAAAAAAAGGAAACAAAGCTTATGTATGTAGGGTTGTAGGGAAAATGAGAATCACGATGTTTAATGTTCTGGTACAAATTCTCAATGTTGAAAATTATCACAAAGTGTATATAAAATACACCAATAAAACTTCTGATAAAGCCCAAAAATAATTTTTAAAAAATCAGAACAGGAGAAAAAGTAAAAAAAAAAAAAATCTGTCCTTTTATTTGTATTTTTTGTATTTTAATTATGATATAGAGTAGTTTTGTCCTTTATGGGTATGCAGGGCCTTTTATGTTTCAGTTTTCTGTATGTTAAGTATATTTTCTATATCTAGACATTTTTCTTCTATTATTTGTGCAACTAAATTTGCTAGACCCTTGAATTGTCTTCTTTTTATAATTCCAATTAAACTATGGCCCTCTTTCACTCACCTAAAAGCTGTTGGATACATTTTTCATGTTTTCTTGTTTTTAAGGTATTTCACATTCATTGATCATGAATCTCAGCCCTTTCTCTAGCTCCAACAGCCTGTCTTCACATTAGTTGCTTCTGTTACCCATTCTTTCAATGATATTTTTGATCTCCTAGATTTTTAAAAAATTGAGTTTATTACATATAGATTATGATCACATTCAACATTGAAAATTTGTATCTGTGCATGACATATAATCTCTTAGGTAACAGCACAGATGATGATCAGGTTGAATGACACATGTAAAAAAATAGAGAACCTCAGGAACATGATAGAATCTTAGCATAGAAAACAAATGGAATCCAATAAGCAGATTGAAATAGAAATTCAAGAGATTAAAAACTCCACTGAAAATGTACAAAATAGAGCTAGTGAATTTGAAGACAGAATTTAGACATAAAAGAAAAGATAGCAGTTAGTGACTAGGAAAGAAAAGATTTCTTAAAAATAGTAAGGGGTCATGAGAAATCAATCCAGCAACTGCTAGAAGATTCAAATCACAACAATTTAAGACTGATTAGAGTCAACAAAGAAATAGGAGACAGTACAAATGACATTAAAAAAACTATTCACAGATATAATGGCTGAAAACTTCCCAAGCAAGAGAAAACAATATGATATTCAGATAAGTAAAGCATATAGGACTAACCATAGTCAAAAACGTAGGCATAGAACAGTCACAGTACAAGAATCTCAACAGAAGAATGAAATATTGAAAACAGTTACAGAAAAGAAACAGATCACATACAAGGAAAGCCCATTAGAAATACAGCAAACTTTTCAACACAAACCTTCAAACCAAAGAGAGCCTGGAATGAAGTATTTCAAGCCCTAAAAGAAAACAACCTCCAACTTAGATTGATGTATCCTGCAAAACTATCCTTCAAAATTGATGAGGAAATAAGATATTTCCTTAACAAAGAATATCTGCAAAACTTCATGAATACTAAACCTACATTACAAAAATTCTAAACAAGGCTGGAGATTTAGCTCAAGTGGCACTGTACATACCTTGGAAGCACAGGGGCCTGAGTTTGATCCCCAGTGTCACACACACACACACACACACAATTCTAAACAATATCCCACCAAAAGGCAGTGAGGCCCACAACTCCATGAGGCCTAACAGAATGAAGCCACTAAGCAAGACAATAAATTAAATGGTGGTGGGGGGAATAATAATAAATAAAAGAGTCAACTACAGAAAATACCCTGATAAGTACAAGTCAACATATATCAGTTATAACCATTATTGTTAATGGCCTTAATTCACCAATTAAAAGAAATAGACTGGCAGAATGGATTAAGAAGCAAGATTCAAAAATCCGCTGCATTCAAGAAACAAACTTATTGAAGAAAAAAATCCATAGACTGAAAGAAAAAGAAAGGAAAACAATTCCCCATATAATAGGAAACCACAAAAAAAGCATAAGTGGATTTTTTTTTTTTTTTTTTAGATTTTTTGAGACAGGGTCTCACTTTTGTGGTTCAGGCTGGCCCTGAGCTCAGCCTCAAACTCACATCACAGCAATCCTCCTGCCTCTGCCTCCTGAGTGCTGGGATTACAGGTGTGAGCCACCATGCCCGGCACTGTGGTATGTGGTACTGGTTGCTGCTGGGGTGAGTCTCTACGCCCAATATGGTATGTGGTTACCGGGAATCAAACCTGGGCCCTTGCACTTGCAAGACAGGCACCAGCACCACTGAGCTAACTCCCCGGCCCCAAATGTAGAGTATTTGAGACAACAACAGAACAATAGAAATACATTTTCTTTTTAGCTACATATGCTACTCTCTCCAAAATAGATTACACATTAACAAAGCATGTCTAGTAAATAAATGCAAAAGAACCATAATTTTACTGTCTGTATTGTCAGATCACAATGAAACTAGAAATCAATAGCAAAATAAATTACAGAAATGTTGCAAACATATGGCAATTAAACAGCACACCCTCACTGAATAATCTATAAGTCACAGAGGGAAACAATAAAGAAACAAAACAGTTCCTATAATTAAATGATAAGGCTAGTACAATACATGAAAATTTATGAGATACAGTGAAAGTAGTCTTGTAAGGAAAGTGTTTATTAATGAATGTCCATATTAGAGAAATAAAAAAAGCTCAAATAAAGAACCTAACAAAACCTCTCATGGTTTTAGAAAAATAAGAACAATCCAAAACCAGAGCTTGTACAAAGAAGGAAATTTTAAAGATCAGTGCATAAATAAGTGAAATGGAGACCGAAAATACACAGAATCAATGAGGCAAAGAGCTGGTTCTCTGAATGAATAAACAAAATAGATACTTAATCAATCTTACCTCAAAAGGGAAATAAAAGATACAAATAAATACAATTAGAAGTAAACAAGGTGAAATCAAATTGATACTTCTGAAATCCAGAAAATTGTGAGCTTGCTAAACTCGTAAGTACTACCTGAGAAATACTTAAAAATTAAAACATTCAATATATCAGAGCATAAAGAATGAAAAACTGATGTTCATATTTAAAATAGCAGTCAGAAGGCATAGTGGGGAAATATATTTAGTAGTAATAAAAAAAGAAAGACCTCAAGAATAAGATGTAAGGATATTGTTTGAGTCAGCTGTCCATCACTGTGAAAGAATGCTCAAGACAACTTATGAGAAGAAAAGTGTATTTGGGTTAGGGTTTCAGAGCTTTCTGTCTGTGGTTGGTGGCCTGTGACCTCCAGGCCTATGGCAAGGTCACATAGAGCAGAGGTGCTCACCCCTTGGTGCCAGGGAAGTGGGACAGGAAAAGTCAGGGTCGTGATGTTCCCTCCAAGTGCTTGATGGCAGTGACCTGACCTCATGCCAGAAGCTCCCCACCTAAAGGTTCACCTCCCATAGCAGCACCTCCAGTGGGGATGAGCCTTTAGCACACAGGGCTGGAGACACTACCCACACCATCGCAGCAGCCAGAACCATATTGAGACAGTGTTAAAGCTGCTTTGAAGAGAGTACACAAGTGTGCACGTGAACACATACATACACACAGGCACTCAAACAGAAGGGAGTCGTTCCCATTTGTGGTTATGATGATAATACCACAAAGATGTCAGTTTTTATTAATTATAAGTTTAGCATGATCACAATGAAAAATACCTGACAGGACTTAAAATATCGAGATACTTGTACAGAAAGAACAGCAGGAAAATTCTAGAAGAAGAAATTGAAGCCCATGTGCAGAGTGACTAGATGGAGCTCAAGGGGGCAGTGCTTCCCTGTGTGGCCCCGATTCCTCTCCTTCATGTCCAGCTGTGCAGCACTTTGCCTGTGTTGCTGAGACTGTGCTCTCCTGCCTCTGCCTCCCTAACTATGCTGCCTCGTCCCTTCTGGGCCCAGATTTCCTGCTGCCCACACTGCAGGAAGTCGGTACACACACAATTATGTGTCAGAGTCCCCTCGATGCTCCTGGATAATCTCCCAGCTCAAACTCTTAATTATATGAGTGCTCCCATCTTTATCTTTTCTTTCTTTTTTTGGCCATATAAGGTAACATTTGCAGATTTCAAAAATTATGATTTGGACATATTTTGTAAAATATCCAAAAAGCTTACATTTGGTAGAGGCATTTTTCTGCCTACTACAGTTTTCCATGTTCTCGCCAACCGGTGAACTGTCACCTTGGAGAAATCTTCAGTGCTTTGATTTTTTGGCTGAATCTAGGCTTTATCAGTCTTCTCACTTCTTCACACCTGTCCTTTGCCCAAAGCTCCAGTTCCCACTCTCTCAGCAGACACATGGTTTGCAAACTCCCTGGTCTTGCCCCAGGCCAGATGCCCATGTCCTGATGGCTGTTTCCCCAGGGACTTGTGGCAGTGCTGTTCCCCCTCTTCTGTGGGAGGATCTCTCTTGCTGCCACACACGTCTCCTCTCAGCTTGGCAGTCCTGGACAGAGTTCTCCTGGGTTTCTTACACTTTCTAGCTGGGCTTCAGCCCTATGTGTGAGAGCACCACTTTCTTCTCTCTCCTAGCATGTATCTTTTGGCTCTTGACAATTTTAGCAGAAAGGAAAAACTGATTTATTTTTCTTTAAATCCTGTGTTCCCCCAAACTCCCAAGTCATAGGCTTTGCTCTCAGAATAAGCAGTTGGTAACTATTTTCCATTCATGCTTTTTTTTTCAGTTTTAGAAAAATAAAAAAATCAAGGTGTCCCTGACCCAGGGCTTTGCAGAAATTCCTGACAGCTCTCCAGCAAGTCCTCTCCCTGCTTGTCCATGTCTGGGCAGTCTTCACTTCAGTCGTCAAGACTGTGTGTGGCGGGCACGTGGGTGACCCATGTCCAGTCAGGGACTTCTTTTGAGCACACAGGAGCAGGAGATTCCATGACAAATTGACTTGAAAATAGTCAGGTATGTACCACAGCAGCCTGACTTTCTGCGCCCACCCTCTCCCATCGGGACAGACATGATGTAAATCAAGGGTCCAGTCAGTGTAAACTGTGTGAGACCTAGAACTGAAGCACAAGGTTGTGTCCTGCATCCTCCATCGTCAGAGACATGATTTTGTCCAAGTTTCCTCATCAGGGGAAGTTTCTGTTGGATTGGTGAAATGGGTACCATGGCAAGGGCGTTATGTATATTTTCATTTTTAATCCAGTCTTTTTGTCTTAAGGAAGTAAAACATAGACACTTGAGGCTCCATTTGGGTTCCTTTTCCATCTCACTTCTCTCCCTCAAACACAATTTTGGATAGAACTTTTATGGCCATTTAAAAATACCTTACTAAATGCCAATGAATAATACATAGTGACAAAATCGTATTACTTTCAGTGTTTTTAAAATTTACACAGATGCTATATTATTCATTTCCTTTTCAGAGCTCATCCTTGCAGTGCATTTTAGAGATTTAGTCATGTAAATCTGGTTCATTCATTTTAGCTATAAGGAAAGCAGTCCACTGAGTAAACACTGCTTTTTTTTATTCATTCTTCTAAGGTCATTTTTCCAAGCACTGCCCTCTCAGTGACGGACCCTTGAAGATACTTTTGGGAAAGAGGCTTACCTGTCTGGCCCCTTGTTACTAGAGGGTTCTGTGACTCCAAACCATGGTCTTTGGAGTGGGGCATTGAGTGGCTGCTCCTAGAGAACAAAGCTGACCTGAGCAACAAAGACCTGTCCGAGCTGTTGTCACGCAGTGATAAGCCGAGCCCCACCCTCCCAGGCTAGGAGCATGTTGGCTTGGTGGTGGAACTGTGTCCCCAGATGGAACACAGAGGCACTGGGTTATTCTGTCCCTGACCCTGCAGAACTGGAGCCCTGTGGGTCCACTCTGTGGGTGAATCTAAATTTATCTCTGAAGAGCTGCTTTCCCATTTTGCTAGAGAAAAGCTCTTCTCATTGGAATAGCCTCGGCATTGATGAACTGGGAGGACCCACATCTGGAAACACATAAACTTTATTGTCCTTGGATGACAGCACAGTTTCCTTGCCTACTGGCTTTCCACCTTTTGAGCCAAGGTGTGAGTTTCTGGGCTCATGATTATGTTGGCCACTGCAGACCATTTTCCTATGGCCTGGGGTCACACGGTGGATCCCAAGCTAAAGTCGACCTCCTGACTCCCAGCTCTTTAAGTGTAGAATATGACAGAAAACAGGAGTCTGAGTCTCTCTGAGAAAAGATGGGGTCTAAGTTTATACCAGCCTGTACCAGATCCCGGAATCCAGGATACTCAAAATACCAGGTCTTCCCAGGGAAGCTCTGGGAGTCAAGGTCCTGGTGGACACATGGGACCCAAACTGTCTTGGGAAGACATCAGCCCTGAAGGCTTCACTGGACAAGGAAAATCTCCAAGTCTCTTGCCATCTCAGCACAAGCTCGTTGGTGAACCTACCCTAGAGTCTTTCCGCTATTTCATCATGAATTACTTGAGGAGTTTTGAGGTGAACATCACTTTAAAATTCTGCTTACTGGTGCACACTTAGCTCCTTTTTGACAAAGAGTTTCTTTTTGGTCCAGTGACACAATCTCTAGTAATCTTACCTTTGAAAGAACTTCTAAAATGTAAGTCATGCAGCTCTGGACTTAGCTTTAGAAAGACTGGATCAGAGTTTGATCTCCTGTACTGAAAAAAAAAAAAAAAAAGAATAAGAAGAAAGACTGGGTTACTGGGTGGTCTGGTTTTACTGCCTCTTCATTATAGAACATTGGGGAAGAAACTTCTCCCAGCTTTTGTTCCTTGTCTGGAAAATGACAATAATAAGCCTGCACTCACATCTTGGGAGCAGCAACAAGTCCGGCATTTATACTTTCAAGCACTCTTCATGGAAAGAGATTGCATTTTTTGGAAAGGAATCACAGATGAGATGGGATGGAATATTTGATTGGTTCTCTTCACACCATGAACATCCTTTTTCTCACAAAGACCGCCCCCCCCCAAAAAAAATGTAGGACCTAAGTGGTTGGAGAAAATCCTTGCTGTCTTGAACTTTTCTGTCCCTGCTATTGTTTGATCTCTTGAATCTCACCTTGTTTTCCTGCAAATGATGATGACAGTATCTGGAAACAAGGTGGCAGGATCTTAGGGGACTAATTTAACAGTGTGTTACTGGATGCTAGTAAGAAACTAATATTTGCTCTTTCATTATCTCAGTCTTGGGATTTGGAAGATGGACACAAAGATACCCATTAGCTAGCCTTGACAGATGACTCGAGAATGTGGAAAGATAGACCATAATAATCTCAGTATTGTGGTCCTTATCCAGCTCCAGTGTGTTTGCTCACCAAAACATTAGTGTATGAATTGTTCCATGCTCTTCCACACAGCATGCAATGTTAGTGCTGGGATGAATTTTCCCACTTACCAGTGATTAACAGAGTAGAAAGAAATTAGACTAAATCTAAAAGAAGTTAAGCTCTGAGTCAAGGAAGACTGGAAATATCCCCTCTCACTGTAATTTTCCAAGATGTCCTGGACAACAACCAGAAGTTGTCTGGAGAGAAAGGGCTCAGTTACATTTATGAGCTAATAAAACATTGTTTGAGGGGTGATAGATTCTTTGGCATTTATCTGCCTGGCTGACATCACCTTCCTAGCTCAGGAAGCCAAACTGTCTCCATGTCTGTGGCTCTTTTCTGAAATTACTTCCCAGTAGTCAGAGATTGTTGCTCTGCAAGAAGAAGTGTCCCTTTCTGAGCCAAAGAGGCTTTCCCTTCAGCAGAAATGGAGAGGAATTGATGGCCCCTGCAGCCAAGGCTTTCTCTCCTGCAGTTTAAATCACTGCTTCCACAGCTGCTGTGACCACCTAGTTGACTCCTCAGTTTTATAGTTCAACACTGACTCAGCCGCCTGCCCACTCCTGCCCTGATGGAGCTACAGCTGCTACAGGGATGGCAGAGCTGGTTCCTGACCCAGCCCAGGGGAAGAGTGTGACTGACGTGAGCCTGGGCCCTGCCTGACTGCCCTGTGTAAGAAGATCCTGTTTCCAGAAGCTCTGGGCCATGCCTGAGCTCAGCACCAGGGCTCCAAGTTTCTGCTCCCTTGGCCTCAGCCTAGACTTTTATCCCAACGCAGGACCCCTGGGATGGCTACCTCAGGCTATCCTTGGGAAGCTCCCCCACTTTCCAGCATGGTTTTGCCTTTGAGGAGAGGGTGGGCTCTCCCTGCCACTTGCTGCTGCAGACAGAGTGGACAGGTGACACTGTTACACTTTCCAGAGTGTTGAAGTAAGGTTTCAACACATTACAAAGAACATCAAAGTGTAAGAAACAGTCAGTACATCATGGCCCAGCTGATTATCACATTAAATCAGTGATGGGCACATTTCAGTTAAAGCTCAGCAGCTGCCTACTGCATTACAGTTTCTCCCTCCACTTCTAAACCACTAGGACCATGCTTATGTTTCGAACTCCCCAGTTAGCATGGCAATTGTGTGATGGTTGCACACACATGAACACATGCACACACACACACGCACACACACATTATATGTTGCTGAGAAACAAGAGCATGTTGATAAAGAATCCCAGTACCGGGCGTGGTGGCTCACGCCTGTAATCCCAGCACTCGGGAGGCAGAGGCAGGAGGATTGTGATGTGAGTTTGAGGCTGAGCTCAGGGCCAGCCTGAACCACAAAGCGAGACCCTGTCTCCAAAAACCTAAAAAAAAAAAAAAAAAAAAAAAAGAATCCCAGGAAACTGGAATTCCGCAGTCTGGCAGAAAAGAACAGAGTTGAGTTCTCACCCCAGCTCTGTAACTTACTACCTTAGAATTAGCAGATTAGTTATCATTTCTGGACCTCGGTTTTTTCCAGGTTAAATAGGCTCGATAATGCCCTATTTCCAAAATCGTGATCTTGGAATGGCTCAATGTTAGTCTCCCTTCATCACTCAGACAGCATTTGTTGCTCATAAAGTTTATTATTTATTTATCCATATATTCATGGTTTGCTCTTTTCGGATATCAGTAAGATAAAATATTCAAGGTTTCTATTCAACTTCTACTGAGAAGTAGGGGATAAAGGGAGGGGTCACCATGGGTTGAGTTTCAGATTATAGAGGAAATATTTGCTGGACTGCTATTTCACAGGGAAAATGCTCTCTGGGGTGTGAATGGAAAGAAATTTCAGAAGAGCTTGTGCTGAGCTTTAAAACTGTTTCTTCTGAATTCTGGAACAGTCAAGGAAAGCAGAGGTATTTTCCAGAATGTCCCAGAAATATATCCAGCATGTGAATTCTATACCACGTGGTAGGGAATAAGAAACATCATATTTCTTGCCTTATTTAAATTAAATTTTCTATGCCATTCTGCCAAAGTGGTGGGAAATTCAGCCTCAGACCTCCTTGGAATGCCCTTTCCTCCCAACCCCGTGCATATCTATGCAGAACATTTGCATAAGGCCCCTCATCCACAGGGTGACCAATAATGCACTCTGCCATTTCTTGGCCAAGATTTGCCAGAGCCTGATTCCCGACAAGGCCTTGGCACATCCTCTTCCCAGAGTGTCACTGTGAAGGGAGAACTTTTATATGGGGTCCTAGCTCTCTGTCCCCTTCCACTCACAGAGGAGGGCCCAGGTCCTTTGCAGGCTTTCTTCTCTGACACCTCTGTCTCTTTTCCTGTCTTCTGGAGAAGATGATGACCTCTCTTCCCAAGGATGGCAACAGACAGGTTATCTGTGGCACTAGAAATATCTAATTTTGTTACTGAGAGGAGTGATGAGAAAGGATTACAGGAATTCTTTGGGGGAATTTGGGTGAGAAACTTGAAGAATAACATGTAAAATCAGACATAATTCTGATCCTTGTAAAATACCTGCTGTTGTCCTCTCCCCTTTGCAAGATAAGTAGAAAGAACAGAGGACAGAGTTACTTTGTGGAGCCCCAGAACCAGCAGAAGCTGTGGCCCTGGGGCCTGCCCTTCCTACAGCCATTTCTATCACTTGTCAACCTGGACAGGGTTCAGTAGATTAGGGAACAACTAATCTGCCCATCACAGCTGTCCTGCAAGATAAGCGAGGAGGCCCAGTTACATGAGGAGCCGTGGTTCAGATCACAAGAGATTTAGCCAGGTTACAAGGCTGCTTCATGGGAGAGCAGTGGGACATGGCATCTGGGGCTACTGACTTTTTCCTTCAAAATTCCACAGCTTGAGCTTTTGCACTGAGCTATGTCCCCAGGCCTTTTAATATTTTTTATTTTTGGCAGTTTTATAAATACATTGTTATCACATTCAACATTGAGGGTTTGTACAAGTACGTGATACATCTTGATTCTCATTTTTTCCTTATCCCCTGTCCTCCCGATAGCCCCCTCTATATACAGGCTTTGTTTCCTTTTTTTACCATCAAATTTTTTTCATCTCCTTCTTTATTTACCCCTACCCATCCATTTCCTTTTAATCTTTTTAAATTTTGAGACTTGATCTTGCTAAGTCTCTCGATAGCCCAGTAGGGCTTGAACTTTCTGTGGGGAAGGGGAGACCAGAGAGACCACCTGCAGCCCTATGCGAGTAAGGGGGTGGTTTACTCACTGGAGGGAGTACACAAGCTAGTAGGGACTGAGAAGAGGGAGCTCACCCAGGAGCAAGGTAAGGGCAAAGGAAGAGCTTTTGCCCTGAGAAATTTAAAGGCAGAGAGAGTGAAGTCATGCTTCTCGGGACACACAGTGGTTCCTCCTGGAACTGCAGCAGCTGGGACATGATTTATTGTCTTTTTTTCTTCCTGTATATCCACCTCTGAGGCTTGATGACCTGCTACAATGGTCACTATGTTCTGGTCCTCACAGTTACCATGGAGATGGTGCAAGCTCCGGCTTTCATAATTGCCTCACCCCACCTGGAGTGACACTTCCCATCTTCCTGCGTCAGCCTCCTAGACAGCTGGGCTGGAAGTGTGTGCTGCTGCTTGTCCGCTCTGCTCCTGGGCAGCACTGTGATCTTCATCGAGCACATTTGATTCTCTGTCTTCTTGTCTAAAGCCAGAGCTGTTCTTAACTCGCCCACCTTATGAGCTCATCCCTGGAGGCTGTCACAGCTTTTGAAAATTCTGCCATGACACAGTGCCGTGTAGACTTTGTAGCATGGCCACACCCACAGGGGAGTATCGGAGGATGTCCATGAAGGCCCAGCCTGGGGAGCCAGTCCCAATGCCAAGTGGGTGGCAGAGATATGTTGCCCCACCTCCATATTTCATACCCTTCCTTTGCCCAGCCAAGGCTGCCAACCTGCCTCTCCCTGGCACACAGCCATCTGTCAGGATCGGAGATGACGTAAAGCTCAGCTCCTTTACCCAACATAAAACCCTTGGTATCTCCCTCATGTCAAAAGGGGGGAATCAGACACCAGAGAGACATTATATATCATTTTTCTTTGACTCCTGGGGAAGATAACTGTCTGAGAAGAGACAGGAAGTGTTTGTCTATGGGTGGAGTGCCAGCTGGTTTATCGGGGACTCTGAAAATTACTTCGAGTGGAGTAATCAGGAGGAAGAGGGGAGGTTACAATAACACAACAGGAGCCTGTGTGGACGCCACTATCAGTCTCTTGACGTGTGTGCTGGGACGGAAAGTGCTTAGGTCACAGAGCAGACCGTGTCTTCAGGTCACCCAGGGCTGCTGGGACCTTCATGCTCCATGGCTGGGTGCGTTGCCCCTGAGAGGGCTGGAAGGGAGGAGGGATGGAGGGGCTTCTACCCAAGG
>PVIR01015014.1:0-39101 GCA_004026965.1 Petromus typicus | reverse complement strand
TACATCAGGGCTGAGGTGAGGTAGCCTTAGCCTATCAGACGCTATAAAGGTCGTGCCTTGCAAGAAGCGCGGTTTTGACTGCTTCTAGCTGATGTGGATTCTGGGAAAGGGTGACTCTAGGGCCAGGGGTGGAGCTATGGGGGAGGGTGAAGAACCGGGAAGAACCACACAAGACGGTGTATAATATTTCTGACTCTGCCACTCATCTACCAGTTTTGATTTATATTTCCCAGTGGTTAATGATGTTGAACACCTTTTCATGTGTTTATTTGCCATGTGTTTATCTTTGCTGAAATGTCTGCTCATACCTTGCACCTATTTTCTAAAAATTTTTTTTAAAACTGTGAGTTTTGAAAGTTCTTTACATAGTCAAGACTTCAGTTCTTTGGTGAATATGCGGATTACAAATATTTTCTCCAAGTCTCTAGTCTGTCATTTCATCCTCTTACCATGGACTTTCCACAAAAAGAGCCAAAGTTTCTAATCCTGGTGAGGCACAATTCTTAATTTTTATATTTTGGACTGTGCTTTTTGTTCTAAATTGAAAAACTTTTTGCCTAGCCTTAGATTTTCTCTTGGGTTTTTGTTTTTGAGGCAGGGTCTCATTATGTAATTCAGGCTTGAACTCAGTATTTAGGCCAGATTGGCTTCAAATTCATGGTGATGTTCCTTCCTCTGCCCCACAAGGGTTAGGATTATAGGCACGCACTATCATATCTTCTTTTAAATTTTTGCCTAAAGTTTTATGGCTTCACAGTTAAATCCATGATCTATTTTGAGATAATTTTGGGCAATGTGTAAAGTTTTAGATTGAAGTTCATTTTCCTGCTTATAAATGTTTGGTTGCTCAAATATGATTTGATAAATAGACTACCTTTCCTTTAAGTTGCTTTTACCCCTTTGTTATAAACAAGTAGTGTGAAGGTGGGGTATATTTCTAGGTCCTCTGCTCTTATCCACTGACCTATGTGTCTACTCCGTTATACTAGACACTGCCTTCATTGATGGAGCTATAATAGTAGTCCTTAATACTAGGTATAGGGATTCCTCCTTTATTTTCCTTTTCCGAGATTGTTTTAGCTGTATTAGCACCTATGCTTTTCCATATAAATTTCAGAATAGGATTGTCTACGTCTACCAAACAAACCTTACTAGGATTTTGACAGGAATCACAGTAAACCTAGAGACTAATTTGTAGAGAATTAATGTCTTTGTTATTATGAATCTTCCAAACTATTTAACACGATGTGCTTACTTGATTTTTCATTAGAAATTTCTTATTTTCAGGGGCCGGGGAGTTAGCTCAGTGGTTCCGGCACCTGTCTTGCAAGTGCAAGGGCCCGGGTTCGATTCCCTGGTAACCACATAACAATACTGGGTGTGGAGACCCACACCCAGCAGCAACCAGTACCACATACCACAGTGCCGGGTGTGGTGGCTCACGCCTGTAATCCCAGCACTCGGGAGGCAGAGGCAGGAGGATTGCTGTGATGTGAGTTTGAGGCTGAGCTCAGGGCCAGCCTGAACCACAAAAGCGAGACCCTGTCTCAAAAAACCTAAAAAAAAAAAAAGAAATTTCTTATTTTCAGCAGAAAGATCTCGTACATGTTAAGCTTATACTTAAATATTTCATTTTCCTTAGCATGATTATAAATGATAGAGGGCCTAACTTTAGAGTCTATGTGATCATTGTTAGTACATACTACCTGACCTTGCTGAGCTTATTTATTAGTTGAGGATAATTTTGTTTTCTTAGAATTTTCCATCTAGATAATCATGTAATCTGCATATAGTGACTTTTATTTCCTCTTTCCAATCTGTATAGCTATTTCTTTCTTTCTTTTTTTTTTAGACAGGGTCTCACTTTGTATTTCAGGCTGGTCCTGAGCTCACTATGTAGCCCAGGTGATCCTGGAACTCACAGCAATCCTCCTGCCTCTGCCTCCTGAGTGCTGAGATTACAGGCATGAGCCACCATGCCCAGCACTGTGGTATGTGGTACTGATTGCCGGTGGGCATGAATCACCACATCCAGCATTGTTGTATGTGGTTACCTGGGATCAGGCTAGAGACCTTGCTCTTAAAGGCAGGGACTGGAACCACTGAGATAAATCCTTGGCCCTGGCTATTTCTTTTTATTGCCTTTCTACTGTGGCTAGAAACATGCTAAAAACAAGTACTGAGAGTGGATACTTTTATTTTATTCCTGATCTGATGAGAGAAAGTACTCAGGTCTTTCACTCTGAGGATGATATTAGATACACATTTTGTGTAGATGTTATTTATCAAGTTAAGAAAGTTTCCCTCTACTCCTAATTTTTATTGTATGTGGATACTGGATTTCTAAAAATATTTTATGTTTCAACTGACATAAGGATATGAGTTTTACTCCTTTGTCTGTTGATGCTATGGCTTACATGGATTGATTTGCAAATGCTGAATTAGCCTTGAATACTGTGAATAAATTCCACTTGGTTGTATACTTTTTAGATATTGCTGATTTTTATTTGGTAACATTTTATTAATTTTTGCAAGTAGATTTATGAGAAATATTGATCTGGTTTTATTGTCCTTTTTTGATACTAGCTTCATTACATGACTCGGGCAATATTCTGTCTTTTTATTTTCTGGAAGAGATTGTGTAAAATTGGTGTTACTTCTTCAGCTGTTTGTAGAATTCTTCAGTAGGATCATTTGGATGATGTCTTTTTGGGGTCTATTAATTACAAGTTTACTTTTTTAATGGTTAGAGAACTATTCAAATTTTCTATTTTATGTTCATCTTTAGTATGTGGTTGTCTAAGAATTGATCCATTTCTTCTAAAGTCCCTTTCTTTTTAAAGTTTTATCCTATTTTTGTTCTTGATTCAGTGCTTTTTGCCTTTTTGTACTTGTTTTTGCTATTTGAATATAAATATTCAAGTCTACTGATGTACTGATCAAAGATATTTTTCATTTATTTCCTTTTTAATTATTTGAATCTTACAGTTCTATCTCTGCTGAAATTACCTACTTTTGCCTGACATTGACTTTTTTCACAAAAGCTTTTAATATAACAATTGTAATTATTTTTTACCTTTTTTCTTTTTGGTACCCAGATTGAACTCAGGACCTTGCACTTGCCAGGCAGGCACAGTCCCACTGAGCTAAATCCTCGACCAATGATCATAATTATTTTAAATTTTCTGATACTTTCAGTGTTTGTGTCATTTCTAAGTCTAACCTGATCACTGCTTTATTAAACTACTTTTTCTTACCCTTTGGCATGCTTTGTACCTGTTTGTGGAAAGCTGGACATTCTATATAGGGCATGCCAAAAGGTCATTAAGTATGAGTAGGCATTTTTTTTCTTTTTGAGATAGGGTCTCGCTTTGTAGTACAGGCTGGCCCTGAACTCACTATGTAGCCCAGGCTAGCCTGAAACTCACAGCAATCCTCCTACTTTTGCGTCTCGAGTGCTGGGGTTACAGGTATGAGCCACTACACCTGGCACTGTGATATGTGGTACTGGGGACTGAACTTCAGACCTTGTACTTGGCAGGCAGATGCCAGAACCCCTGATCTAAATCACCTGCCAAGAGTAGGCATTACTTATAGCTTGCCAAATCTCAAGATTGACACTCAAAAGCCCCTTTTGTACCTACAAAAACATCAGTTTCATAAATTACAACTTAATTGACAATGACATAGTTTTTTGGGTAGAATGACTGCCAAATCTGGGTAAGATTTCTGTTGCTTCTTCTATACACCATTCACTGGCAGGTGATCACCGCATGAAAGTGGCCCTCAAACTTGACCAGGTATCAGAATCACTGGCAGGATCTGTTAGAACAGATCTGTTAGAACAGATGGCTAGGTCATCTTCAGAATTTCTGATTTCATAGGTCAGCGAAAGGCCCAAGAACTTTTATCCCTACCACGTTCTCTAGTGGTGATATTAATGCCTGTCTTCTGGGGGTCGTACTCTAAGAATCGCTGCCCTTTGAAATGCCTTGGAGGACCAGGACTCATCTGCATGTCTCATCACTTTGAGGACAGTGTGGGAGGCAGCAATTAGGTTCTCAGCTGACATCAGAAGTGTCAAGTGTCATCATTTCCCCCCACCCCAATGAATCTATGCAAAACTAAAGGCTTATGTTTTAAAAAGGAGGTAACCACCATTTCCCAATAGTGGATGATGGTCTTTGGATAATGATATGAAAACAGGAGAATTTGTTCTTGAGAATAACAGTGATGCCAGAAGCATTCTTTTTTGGGGTCCAGGTGTTGGCTGAGACTCAAGTATGAATAAAGTGCTTTGGCAGGCTTTCTTCATGTCACTTTCTTTCATTGTGGATCTTCTTGGGCACTCCATTTTGTGCTAGAATTTTACTAAAGGCAAAACTGGGTTGCTAAAATTTATACAATAAATTCCATTTGACAACCATTACAATTATCAGTTCATCTTTCTAGTCAAATATGTACAAAGTGATTATGATCTGCCAATGTCTTAGGTGTTGAGGATTCAAAGTGATTGTGTTTCATTCTATTGAGGAGAGACTGAAAACAGAGGTGTGCGTGTACACGTGTGTGCATGCATGCGTGCATGTGTACGAACATAGCAGAGTACTGATACAAAGATTTTGGCAGTAGACTAGGGCTAAAGTAACTCTTCTCCTCAGAGACTTAGGATAGGTCTTTCTGATACATTTGAGCAGTGACCAACCAGAGGAAAAGTTCCAGATCTGACAAGCACTGGGGTTTAGGCAAACACAGCTTTAAAGATGGTCATTAGTCACTTGTGTATGTAATGTGAATTTAACAATATTTATAATTGGACAAATAAAAAATGTGATCATAGATTCATGTCCATCACAGTTTTATTTA
The DNA here is from genome assembly GCA_004026965.1 of Petromus typicus. NCBI lineage: Eukaryota > Metazoa > Chordata > Mammalia > Rodentia > Petromuridae > Petromus > Petromus typicus. The sequence continues at coordinate 34,235 of PVIR01015014.1, read as the reverse complement.
AAAAAGAAAAATATTGAGGCCGGAGATTTAGCTCAGTGGTACTGCACCTGCCTCACAAGCACAAGGTCTTGATTTCGATCCCTGGTACTAGAAAAAAATAACAAAGTATTGAAATTAATGAAAAAATGTTCTTCCTTCTTTGACCTTCCACTCCCACAGTTCCACTGACCACCTCTCCTGTTTGATTTCAGAGCCCTCTGGAAGTCCCTCTGGTCATGTTTTTATACTTCTAAAGACTGGCTTATTTACTTGTCTACTTCTCCTTGACTCTGGGTTTCCCGAAGACAAAGAGTACTTCATTACATCGCACTCAGTATCTGTCATGGCACCTGACACGTAAGTGCTCTATACAGGCTCCATGAAAGATTGGTTCAATCACAGTGATATACACACACCCACGTTTATAGCAGCACAATTTGTAACAGCTAAATCTTGGAGGCAGCCCAGATCCACATCAAAAGATGAATGGATAAAGAAAATATGGGTTTTATATACAGTGGAGTACTACTGTGCTATAAAGGTTAAATGAGATATTTTTAGGTGAATGGATGCACCCTCAGACCATATTTTATTTTATTTTATTTTTAGACAGGGTCTCGCTTTGTAGTTCATGCTGGCCCTGAACTCACTATGTAGCTCAGGCAAGCCAAGAACTCACAGCAATCCTCCTGCCTCTGCTTCCCAAGTGCTGGGATTACAGGTGTGAGCCACCACATTCAGCATTGTAATATGTGGTACCAGGGATCAAACTCGGGACCTTGTGCTTGTCAGGGAGGCACGGGAACCACTGAGCTAAATCCCTGGCCCCCTGAGATCATATTTTTAAGTCAAATAAATATTTAAATATTTCCTTGTTTCTCTTTTGTAAATAAATCAAAAGGGTAAATAAGGGTCAAAATGGATATTGAGAAGTAGGAAGAAAATGTTCAACTGGGAAGGGAACAAAGGAAAGGGGAAGGGGAAAGGGAGGGAGAAAATAGGGATAAAAATGGAAGGAAAACAAAAGAAACAAAGTTTTGTAAAGAGAGTAGAAGGACTGAAGGAAAGAGGGGATATGGGGGAAAAGGATTAAGATAATGTACAAGTACAAATGCCCTATGATAAATTTGATTATTACATATGATTAAAAATATACCAATAACACTTAAAGAAAAAGATTGGCTCAATACCTCCTGGAATGGCTTATAAATGGAATATTATGTATCCATTACAAATCATGCTCCAGAAAAAAGACAAAAATAATAATACTAAGTATAAAAATAAAACTATATAAAGAGAAAGCCCTCAGTTATTGGAGACCAAAATAAAGGTTTCTGAATAAGGCTAGGATCATTTCTGCTTTCTCTTTATATTTTTTATATTCTACTTTGGGCATATTAGCTTCATAAGTAGAAAGAAAAGCTAAACATACTCAATGACTGCTCTACATTCAAGCCTATTGAAGTCATCACTCTGGTCCTTTACAAATTTTTTAAAAGATGGGAGATTCATTGGTAAGGCCCTTGTTGAGAGGCCCATCCTCAGCTTGTGAGGCATGCTCTATTACCATGAACATTGTCAACCTTAGCTCCACCTTTGTCTTCCTCATCATGCCATCCCAGATTCTCAGCACCTGATGAGCTGTTGTGAAAGTAGGTTGGTTCCATCTGCAAGCCTAAAGCTCCTTCTGAGACTTCTCTCGCTTTATGTCCTTCTCCTCATTCCAGATTCACTTCCTCTAAAGAGCCTGCCCAGAGAGCAAGCAAGAACATTTTCCCATTGCCTCCTGGGACCAAGGCAGGACGATGGGTGGGCATTTCATGCAAATGTTCAATCTCTAGTTTCTTTCTCCTTTCAGCATTCAATGGCAAAGCTTCAGCCACAGCCAACTTATTTGCTTGGGCTGAGTCTGAGAAATAATCATGAAGCTTGAAAGGAATCCATTCTACTTCTCCTGAAATATTTCTTTTTTTCTTCGTTTATTGCTACATTTTAAGTATACATTATGATCACATTCTGCATTGAAAATTTGTACCTGTATTCCCTGCCCTCCCTTTAACCACTCTACCCCCTATATGCATAAGCTGCTTCTGTTTTTTTCCTTTTACCATCAATTTTTTTCTTTCCCTTCTTTGCTTTCCCTTGCCACCCTCCATTTCTCCTTCCCCTTTAAAGATTTCCTTCCTATTTTTCAATACTATCACATCCGTTCCTAATTTATACACTGGAGAAATGATACAGTATTTACACAGTTGCATGAATAATACTGGAAATGCTATTGATAGCTATATGGTTTTCTGTTTGGCTTCAGGATGGCTTTAACAGTTTGGTTGGTTTATAAATTAGTTAGGAAAACCTCTTAAAACTTTTAATTAATAGAAAGTACAATGAAATTTTTCACTTTAAAAGCACCATCCCACCAAAAAGTTCAAAGCTTTCCAACAAACAGTTTTCTGGAAAACTAGGAATATTCTATAGGTGCAGTGTAGGGAAACATTCAAAACTTATGACTGCTACATCTGCATAAATTAATTAAACTTGTTGCCTCTTAAAGAGAATGGCTCCATGAAATTTAGTTCATTCTATTTTTTTCTCCTTTTCCTCAGCATATTCTAGATTAACCTACTAGATCACTCTGTTGAAATAAGTTATCACATATTGCTCCAATAACAAAGGAATAGCCCATTTTACTGTGAATTCCAACTTCACGAACATAAGTACACAATATTGTTTGCAGGAAGGGGCTACCCCCTTGGCCACTTTAACTTGGGGTCAAGTAACAAAGCATGAAGGACCTGCACCTTGTCATGAGCTCTCATTGGCTTCAAGCACCACCTCAGATCAATGGGTTGGGAACTAGAGCTTAGTCATCCTAGAGAGAGAACTTGGAATGAATATCAAGGTTCATTCTTTCAAGAGATTTAATTCCCCATCAGTCTTTATTTCACTGACATTTATTTATGGATAGGAAAGAGCTTTCCTCATCTCGACCCTTGCTAAGCTACGCTTGAGAATAGGATCTTCACCCCCATGTCAGACCATAAGCCCCCAGCCTTCCCTCTGTTCGATGCCACAATCAGCTATACTGAACTCTGGTTACCCCTACACACATTGCTTTGTTCTGGTTTTCATTTCTATGAAATCAAATTGAAAAGCTTTTAACCATGCCTTCTTGGTACTGAAACATTATTTGTACAGAAATAATTAGAACACTAAAACCTAATCTAACAAAAAATGGAGAGCCATGGTGACCTCAGGTTATAAAAGCCTTTGTGGGACCTGAGGGTTATTTTTATACAGACCACGACAATGATGAGCAATATCGTATACACCCTGAAGTTCTCCTATCAAGGAGCTGCTTATGAAAGGAAATAAAAGCCCACCATTCCTAGCCAGAAACACACACACACACACACACACACACACACACACACACACACACACACACACACACACACATGATATATACAGGATGTTCTCATGGGAGTAAACAAATTAGGCACTTGAGTGTGCTGCCTAGAGGATCATGTACAAATAAAAGTGGCTTTACACAATTATTCAGATAATGATAATTTAATGGTTTTACACTAAAAATAGAATGCCTAACTAGCATTTCCTGCTTAGATAATAATGTAAAATTGAACAATTTAAAAAACAGAATTCACAGGCACAGATCTCAATGGATTATTTCATGTGAGTCTAAGGACTTTTCTATAAGAGTAATCAAATTGTGTAAAATGGAGAAAAAGGGTTTATATTCCAAGAAATCATTCCTCTTGGACCATGACAACTTTGAACAAAAATATTTTTCACAAAATTTCATTTTAATCATCTTCTTTTACAAAGCACAATACTTAAGACTTTTCTAAATACAACTTTAGAAAATGAAGCAAAAAAATAATCTCCATAGATGCCCGTCAAGTCCATACTGAATGCAAAAGAATTTTTTTAAAGTGATACTTCCAAGCTTTTCAATATTCTTGATGGGTCCATTTTGTCAAGAGTAAAGATGGTGGCCTTTCGGGCAACGGGTCATCCAGTCTCATGATGCAGAATCCTCCTGCTGGTTAACCCAAGGGGGTGTAATGAAGGTGGATATGCCAATTTCTCTTTCTACAATCACTTTTCCCTCTCTTTATACAAAGGGAACCAATAGCGTCTATGAGGAGTAGAATCAGCCCTCTACATTGTATGTTGCCAGTGCCACATGATGGTGCCCGAGCCAACCAATTTAATTATTAACAATCCTACTTTGTATACACATTATGTAAAACTCTATCATTAGGGGTTTTCAAGATGAGTAAGTAATAAATTCAAACACCAAAGAATCTAATCATGATTCTTATATTAGGTGCTGGGAAATCTCTGAAGGCTTCAAGTTTAACACAGAAATACTTGGAACGGTCAAGGGGTAAAGGAATGTTTTGCACTGCCCCTGGAAACTTAGCGTTCCTGGCCCCAAACACACCCAGACCAAGGCTGCTAAAATGGCAAGATATCCAGAAATGAGGATGAAGGATGTGGGCTTTCTTTCTTTATACACTCCTTTCTTCAACTGTCTCCACCCAGAAGACCAGGACATTAGGGCTCTATAAATACTGGATAGGAGGGAAGAGCCTCAAGTAGAAGAATGAGTTTGCAGGCAAGAGCAAGTCAGGGGAAGTGAGGAGGAAGAGAAAAGAAGTGACATTTATTTGTTAACATTTGCAATGATTAATAACGTGGTGATTTTTTGCATTATTTTTTCAGTATGATCAATTCTCATTCTTTGTGCAAATCTCTTAATGTTCAGTAATTTCACTATAAAACTCAAGAAACAGACGAAGCTGCTCATTAGAAACAAATTAAACATCTTTGGGGGTCATGAAGGGACCACACCCTCCACTTCTATCCCCCCTAAACATCTTGCAATACAGTATGTTCCTTATTTTTAGCTAAGGATGAAAAAATAGTCTTACATTGTCTAAGGCTAAACTGTTCATGTACTACAAAGATAGAGCAGACAAGCAAACATTAATTTCCTTGGAGGAGAAAAAGCAATTCCATAAATGCAAGAAAGATCCAGTGGCTACACTTCAACAAGACCGTCTTCCCATTCTCCCGGACCCAAGGGGTTACAAGTGAGCAAGGCGAGTGACATTATGTGAATACAGGTTTTAAATAATAACACACAGAGATAACCCAGTGCAGGAAATAATACAACTTCCCCCCCATTGTTTTCATTTGCATTTTACTTTTATTTATTTTTTGCTTTAATAATGCATATTCTGTTCACGCAAAAGGTGCAAAGGACAGGAAGCAGGGATTTAACTTGGCTGAAAAAGAATCAAGCAGGGATGACATTTCTAGTTTCGTGAACAACCCAAAAGTAGCAGAAACTGAAAAGTCACAGCTGGCACCACAGAGCACATCCACCTTCCCAACTGTCTTCTCTTAGGACCTTTGGCTAGGGTGAGAGAAGCTGTGAAGACAGAGGCCTCTAGTGGACTTACATAAGTGGCAGATCTTTATTTCTTTATTTTTTATTTTTTATTTTTTGAATCATGGTAGCTGCATCACAAAAGCTCCAATCAAGAGGGTGATAAAAAGAAGGCACAGATCATTGCAAATACCAGATTTTCTCTTTCTCTTTTTGTAAATATACCATCATATATAAGCTAAAATTTCTCTTAGGGTGGCAGGGTCTGCTGGTAGGGGAAGGGACGGGTTGGACCTAAAGTTGCATATGTAATAGACTCCTAAAAGGGACACAAAGCGAGGCAGCTGTCTGCCTGAAGCAAAGAACAAGATGTTCATTTCTGACTAGGTGTAGTATAAACACTAGAGGCATCTGTGACAAAACACGATTAAAAAATCATAAAATTATAAACCTTGTAAACGAATAATCTGAAATTACATTTTATTAATGGAAAATATCATCAAAATAGTACCACTATGGACTAAACTGCCTGAGTTTTCTTTTCGCATGAGATCTCAAGGTAAAAAAGCTGTTAGCACAATTTGCTCTAAGTCACAACCAGTGCCAGACCCAGGACTACACCATGGGGAAGACGCTCCTCTTGGGTGGAATTTGTGTTGTGCTATCAAGACCTTTGTGCTAATCTTTCAAACAGGGACATGCTGAGGCAAACCTTTAATCTTTTGGCACAAGATTATTTTGGCTGGGGCAGAAAATTTTGAGTCTTGGACTCAGGATGAATAATGCGACATCTCAGTTATCAAGTATTCACTTTGATTGAAGAGCTTTCTTTATGTCATTCACTTCCATCTATAAAGGGGAAAAAGAATCAAACAAAATCACAATGAATCGGCTAGTTTTATGGAGGTTGAAAGATATTCAAACTTGTCAGTAGAAAGAAAACAATCAACCAGACAATTTTAGAGGTGAAATGGATGTAATGACATCTGAATGAAGCCTCGAAAACAATTAATACTTGCAGTGATATAAAGAATAGGCACACAGTCATGATTTACTAGGCATGATGGACATTTCAATTCTCAGCCGACTAAGACCCAAAGTTTGTCAAAAGTAGCAGTAATTTGGGGGCCGGGGATTTAGCTCAGTGGTTCCGGCGCATGTCTTGCAAGGACCAGGGTTCAAGGACCTGGATTCAATCCCCCATAACCACAGACAATACTAGGTGTGGAGACTCAGGCCCAGCAGCAACCAGTACCACGTACCACAGTGCCGGGCGTGGTGGCTCACGCCTGTCATCCCAGCACTCGGGAGGCAGAGGCAGGAGGATTGCTGTCATGTGAGTTGGAGGCTGAGCTCAGGGCCAGCCTGAACTACAAAGTGAGACTCTGTCTCAAAAAAAATAAGTAGCAGTGATTTGTTTCCCAGTCACAGGGTAGAGTGGCAGCACTGACACACTGGACTAGCAAACAGTGTTTGAAGGCATTTGTGGCTTGCCCAGAGGTATGTGTCTTAGCACCCTCAAAATGACAGCAAAAAGTTATCTATCCTTCCCTTAAGCACTGTCTGTCCCAGTCACCACCAATGGAACCAAATGGATGCGAGCTGAAAGGTGACTCTCGTCATCTGGATCCCCTAGACAGTCTTCACCATCTGGCCACTGCAGAGGTGAATCAGAGGTGTGTGTGTGGGGGGGTGCCAGAGCTCAGATCAGGAAGAAGCAGAGGGATGGAAACACCAAGTGTGGACAGCTACGCTCCCTGGAGTCCCAGCGACAACCTGACAAACAGCTGGCACTGGGGCCTCCCCAGTGCATGTCATCTGGAAGTTGCTAAAATGAGACTTGCTCTGAACTGGAGGGAGCTTTCCGTAAAGATGTTTAAGGTAGATTCCAAACAAGAAGCCCATCTGGGGGATGTTTACTTATCTTTACCTTTCACAAGACCTTCTGGAGCTTGGGAAAGTATGGCTAATAAGTTTTTATAATTCCAAGAGAATTGTCACAGAAAGCATCTATCAATCTGCAGAGAAATAATAGTCTTTTATTTTAAAATGAAGTCCTGACTCTGCCTCTCCCCAAATAAGCCCAGGACTCATGCACAGCGGGACTCACCTGTAACCGGAGCCGGATTTTCTTTTCTTCATCCAGTTCTGACAGTAACTGCTTAATCTCTCGTCTAAAAAGGAAATGACAATAGAGTCAAACGAAAGTCCAGACTTCTCCAATAAAAGAAAAGGAACCTCTTATTATCACTACCAAAATCCATGTAACCCTTTTACAAAGAAAATGGGAGCCAAACATATCTGCATTATTACTCCTTATGATTAGTTTCATACAGAAAGGCTTGTCTTTAGTTTGGGATCATCAAAATGCAGCCAGCAAATGGTAGGTCTGGAAATGACCTTTTGAGATACCTTACCCTAAACTTCTCCCAAAAGAAGAAGATGGAGAAACTAAAGTCCAGATGGTAGCTTAACTTGCCCAGTGACTAAATTGCAGTTATCCAGGTTCATATCTGTCATTTTCCCTCTAACTATTCCTTCATAACAGAATCACCGGTCTTCAAATATAATTACAGAATAATTTTCATTGCATGAGTTTTTATCAATCCATACACACTTCCTTCATTGTAATGAAAAAGCTATTGTCATATTTTCACTTTTTCTCAAAATCTTACAAATATACCCCAAAACTTAGAGATAAGACAGCTGAATGAACAATGTAACAATCATGTCTAAAAGCATATACAGATTAGGGTTCACAGCCAAATACCTGCCCCAGCTTTAAATAATGAAGTGGAATAAAACTAATCATTTTGCAACATCAACGATCTATAGTTAGATCTCTGAAACTATCCAAACACTGGTTTGAGAGCTGTTTTCCACTGTAAGGTGCCAAATACTCCATTCTACATGTATGTTTCTATAAATTGTGTTGGAAAACCAAAAAACAAAGATTGCGGAAATAGCACAGTAAATACAGTAGAAGTGACAATAGGTGCGGCCTGGCAGGCCCAGGAAAATCTCTTAAGTTCCATCCTGCCAGTTCTGTATGTTTATCCCACAAGTTTCTTCTAGTCAGAAAGTTATTCCAAGAGGTCCCAATTTTATCTTTGAGTAGAACAGAATATGCTCAGAGCCACATTGTTCAAAGCAAGTCCCACAAAAACCTCTCCGTAGGGTGCTCTAGGAGAAAAGGGCTCAATAATGAAGTACATTTAGGAAATACTGCACACACTATTTCTCTCCATCCTCCCATTGTGTAGAAAGCCTTCAGAGAAGAAATTAATTTTGCATAACCCAATTGTTCTTAAAGTGTCTGAATGCAAAAACACTTTAGGGTCCTGCACCCCTGTTGGGGAGGGAGATAGGTGGCAGGGCTTCTACTAGCCTCAGATGGAGGGCATGAGTACACATCTCTAGCTGGATCTCTTCAACCTCCTGATCTGAGGTGGCCAGGTTCCAGGGGATGTGCTGACCAACCAGGTCACTCCACGTTCCTATGAATCTAAATGTTGCTCCTTCTGCTGAGTGCTGGGCTCTTGGCAATCCTAGATCATTTCGAAAAATTCTTAGGAAACTCAAGATGCCTCCTTTGATTTCCTCAAGAAAGAGCTAAATGATCTCTGAATTCTCTGAGCCAGATTTCTCAGAGAAGTGTCAATAACATCTAACCCTTCTCCAAGATTTGCCGCTGCAAACAGTATTCCAGGTGCTACTGTTTACATCTAGAACAGTGGTGGTGAACCTACAGCACATGTGCCTCAGTAGGGTATTTGTTATCATTGAAAGCTTTCAAAGCTTTGCCGTCACTGATCTAGAATGCCCCCCTCTCAAAGGATCATGCCAGATTTGGGGCTTTTGGAAGGTGATGATCATGGGGGCACTGTACTCATCAGTGAATTGTTTAGAGCTGACTGTGATGTCAAAATTAGGGCCTGGTCAATACCAGTGGGTCACTGCAGCTGTAACCTGGAAGGGTTTATCTCCCTCCCTAGATCTTCCCTTCACTCTGCTTCCTGGGCACCATAATGTGATCAATTTTCCTCTACCAGACCCTTTTTCCACCATGCCCTTCTGGCCTGGGACGCAGCTACCTATACACCTATACACTGAATCCTTTAAAACATGTGAGCCAAAATAAACTCCCCCTTTAAGTTGTACGTGTCATGTGTCTAGCAACAGGAAAGTGACTAGACACCAGGTGATAATAAATAATACTTATGTTTGCTCACAGGACTTTCTCTCCATCCAATCATTCCCTGAGGCTGAGATATATGACAAGATTATGTATGTAGGCTTGAATGGAGAAAGATACCTAAGTCTCATGGTAAGAACAACTTGCTGAGTGTAAAGTCTCAGGTAAGATTCCCTATACCTTTCTCATGTGTTGCAGCAACTTGATGCAGGCCAATTACTTCAATTGGCAGCTAAATGAAGAAGTTGCAGTTTTTCTAATAGTGAAGGAAAAGCTGTTTCTCTTTTGCTTCCCAGCTGCCCTGAGGTGAGCAGTTTCCTCCATTACATGCTCCCTACTATGATGTTCTGCCTCACTACAGGCTCAACAGAGCCAAAACATTGGCTGAAACCTTTGACTCCACAATCTAAAATAAATCTTTCCTTCTTAGAAGTTGACTTTCTCAGGAGCCTGAATACAAAAACATACAGAGTAATTAAGTATTCTCTTAGCCTCTTAGGGTCCATATTCACTCCTATCGCTACTGTCAATATCAATGGGACCAGCCCCGGCTGGTCCCCTGGGGCTATACAAGGTCCAGAGTTTCGGATCTAGGCCCTGGCCCAGTGGAAAGTCATCTGTGAGGTTGTGAAAAGGTCCCCAGAACTCACTTCTGCTGGTCCTTCATGGTCTCAATGATGCTCCTCAGCTCACGGACCTGTGCCCTTAGCTCCTCCACAGCTGCCTGGCTGCTGGCTGCAGGCTCCATCTTCGGTTTTCCTTCCATGCCAAATAGAGATGGAGAGTTGGCTCTATGTCCAGCTGTTCCCAAAGAGGATGACAGGGGGGAGGACACCGCTGAGGACAGGGAGGCTGGCCCACCACTGCCTGTTGCCATGGCCCCCGGTTTGGGTGGCAGAGTTGCCTTATTGTCGGAAACCTGTGACAAGGGAAGGTGCAGAAGCTTCAGAGCCAAGGATTTATGTGCAGCGCTTCACTGTCATGGTGAGTCAGACCCTCCTTTGACACCCCTGTCCCCACCTCTCTCCACATGCTCCACTCACTCATTCCTTCATTTATAAGCTGCCGATTTGGTGCTGACTTGGTGCAGATGCTCCCTCAACCAAGAATTGCCTATACATAATTTGAATTTGATCTTCTTTCTGGACAAATGGTTCTGGACTGGTTTCGTAACCATACAGAGACGCCTAACTGCTTGCCAGGCACCATAACCCTAAAGTGAGCCCTCAGAGAGTGTGGGATACAGTAGCATGCGGAGGGCAGATGGACAGACAAACCAACAAATTGCAGGTGAGGGGGAGCCTGCACAAGAAGGAAGAAGCACAGAGCACCCCAGAGACACATCAAAGGGCCAACCATCCCAGAGCGAGGGCAGCAAGGAGAAGCAGTTGACAGTCTCATGTTGTAGGGGCCCTGAAAAAAGGAGACACAGTTAGAGAGAAGGAAGTTGCAGAGGCCAGGCCCTAGGCCAGTGATGGCAAACCTTTTAGAGACCAGGGGTTCAAACTGCAACCCACAATCCACTTATTTATCATAATGTGCCAACACTGCAATTAAACCCAGATACTGAGGTGTTTTTGTTTTGAGTTTTTGAGACAGGGTCTTGCTATATATAGGTCAGGCTGGCCTTGAACTCACTGTGAAGTCCAGGCTGGCCTTGAACTTGTAGAGATCCTCCTGCCTCAGCCTCCCAAGTGCTGGGATTCCCATGCCAGGCTCTGAGGTTTAGTTAGGACTTACACACTTGGCTTATGTGCTGAAAGACAGGGCTCTGCATGCCTGCTGTGGAATGTATGCCATAGGTTCACCACCACTGCTTAGGTGAAGGCCTAGAGATCAGGAAGCAAAATGCGTTAGTGGAAGCAAGGCTGGAGGGAAGAAAGAGCCAGGGAGAGAAGATGCAGCTAGGAGAAGGGAAAGGGCAGGACGAAAGAGTGAACACACCCGAGTGCTCTCCTAACGTTCACTCTGGCTGCAGAAAGGCCCTGGCAGGCTTTTACACAGTGGAAGCCAGAAATGGTGAGGCTCTGACCTCACCACTTCTGACTGCTGCTTACGTGAGACAGAGAAGACAAATTTGAGAGATACAGCGAAAGAAGGAGCATCTAACGAAGAGCACTAAACATTATTCTTGGTGCTGAAGTAGGGACTTGGCCCTGCCCTTATAGAGCAGACACCTCATGACCTAGGAGACAAGGTCCTAGACAGGATGTGGAGGGTGAAAGAGGAAGTACAGATCAAGAGCCATCAGTGGGGAGGGAAGAACCAGGCACCTTTCATGGGAGGAAGAGTAGATTGAAGGCCCAGATACTTCTGTTTTATACTGAATTTTAGGAGCCTGAGGGATGGCTAAGGGGATAGTCTAGCGGCACAGCCATCATCTAAAGAATGACCTGGGCCATAGGAAATGGAAGTCTGAAGAGAAGAGGACCAATGGTGGAACCTGAGAATGCCTAAATGAAAGAGGCAAAGAGAGAAGGGAGAGGGCTCCTGGCAACTGGGAAAGAATTGTGAGAGAGAGCAGAGCAGTAGAGAAGCCTGGGTTATGGGAGTCCCCTGGAGAAGCTTCCAGAAAGAAAAAAACATGGTTGGATAATGGGTCAGAGGTACTGAGAGGAAAACAGGGGAGACCATTTGGTGGTGCAAGGGAGATGAGACCCAATGGTGGCAGATTGATTTCTAAATGGGAGGTGAGAAGTATGATTGGCAAACTAAAGACTTTCCAGAAACCTGGTCAAGGAAGGAGGGTGCAGAAGCTCAGGAGAAATCAGAACCAAGGAATGGTTTTGGTTTGGACAGCTAAGCTGAAAACAGGATAGAGAGAGATGAGAGGCCTGATAAAGAAGTGTCTCGAGGAAGCCAGGAGGACACAGGGCATGGGTGTATCGGCGGGGAGGGAAGAGTGGCACTCAGCAGGCCTGGGGAGAAGCACTGTCATGGGAATGTGAGTTGGTGGGCAGGTGGGAAGGAGACGAAGTGGTGGGACAGACACTGTGAGGGGAGGGATGAGTAACAGGGCAAGAGTGGAGGCCCGTGGCGAAGCTTGGCACTACAGCCACAGAACTCCCTCCAGCAACAGGCGCCCAGCCGGCCTCCCCAGGAGCAGGTGCCAAGAAGGGGCTTGGCTGGCACAGCAAAAAGGAGGTAGAGCCTGCATTCAGGCTTTGCTAGAGGCACAGACTGGGCAGAGTGAGCCAAAAGCAGATGGGCCATCATTCCCAGCCTCTCTGCTCTCCTTTTCTCTGCCAAGTTACCATTGAGGAAAAGCACTCTCTGCTGCCAGCAAAAGCACTTTGCCAGCCCAGGCTTTGTTGTTAGTAGGAATTATAGTACGAGAGAAGAGGGACTGACATTTATGGAGCACTGATCCCATGCCGGATGTCAGTTCTACAATTTAAACAGCGATCAACTAGCACAAGCATTTTACCAAGCAGGAAACTGAGGCTTAAAGAACTAGTTAAGTCATTCCCCAGGTCTCACAGTTAATCAATGGCACAGCTGTGATTCAGTCCTTTCACAGCCAACTAGATCCCTCAGTCCAGCACTGTCACTGTGGCTGTCTGGGTCCAAACAGTTATGCCTTCGTGGTTTTTATTTTTCTGGTATTCTGTTCCTGGGTTCATGCCTTCTTCTACTTGCCATGCTGTATCCTTTAGTATTTTCATGACCATCAGCCCTTAACACTAATTGACTCACAAATACTTCTGCAATCAGTACTTCTTTGGCATTTCCTGTATGACTGGCTTCCCAGCCCAAGTACTTTTTAAACCCTCACAGAGTATAGGTCACCAGGTTCCCTGATCAAATTAGTTCAAGTGGAATTTGTAGGAGCAATGAGAAACACAAGCTGACAGCTCTTGGGAAGTAAAACAGGCCAATAGAACAGAACTCTAAATTAGAAACATGAAAGGCCACTTGCCACCAGTAGATGTCACTGTAGAGATATCCCAGGGATATCAATGAAAGGGAAACTGTAAGGTATACCTTTGGTCCCCAGAAACAGTCTAAATCCAATTTCAGTAAATGGAGTCCTTCATAAAGGAAGAATGCTTTGGTTTCGTGGATAATTAAAGTTGATCTGTTTTACAGGATATTTTGTTTACTGTATCAGATTTTTTGTTGTTGTGATAGCAGGGGTTGAACTCTGGCCATTGTGCTTCCATCTTAGGCACAGTACCACTTGAGCTAAATCCTCGGCCCTGTATCAGATTTCTAAGAAAATCTATATATGCAAATTCTTAAATCCATAAAAAGAAAAATCTCACATACTCTTTGATTTCTTTGTTCTAATTTGTTTCAAATGACTATAGTTTTCTACTTTTAGGCAGAAAGATGTTAATGTTCTGAAAAACATTTAAATTGATTGGGTTTACTTAATAGGAGAAAAATGGAATTTTAAAATCTTGATTCATATTCATAGGAAGAATAGAACTTACTGTATAGTACTTCCTCTTTATAAGTTGCTTGTAGTAGCCAAAGAAGCTGTGTAGCAGTGCTGGGGATCAAATCCAGTCCTTGCTCACACCACTATGCTAAGCAAGTGCTCTACCACTGAGCTATACCCCAAACTGCCTCTCCTGGGCTATGTTGCCCAGGCTAGTTCCCAACTCCTGGGCTCAATCAACCCCCCTTGATTTAGCTTCCTGAGTCTGTGCCACTGCACCCAGCAACAATACCATCTCTGTCTCTCTCTCACACAGATAAATAAGCTAAAGTAGCTATACTATTCTCTGGGCATGCAATGAAATTAAAATCCTTTAGATTACAAATTTGCAGAACATGAATCCAAATCAGCTTTTCTTTAAAAGGCCATCTTATTCATATTTATGATTTTGCAATTATAAGTTTTGGCAAGCTTTGAACATGAAAGATAAGATCTATGAGAAGAGGGCACAGCATTTAATATGTTGAAGGGCAGTCTCCCTAGACATTTCAAGTGATTTTAAGTTGTCTTGGCTGTGTGGGTTGTGGGGGTGGGCGAGGGGTGAAAATATTTGCGCCTGTGCATGTGACAGCACGAAGAAGAGAAAACATGGGAAATAAGCAAGTGAATTTGTGGCTCAGAGATTCTGATGTTTTGGAAATACTCCAACAGGCCTTTGTCACTAAATAATGACAAATACCTGCATTGTCTTTATATCCTTGTTTGGTTTATAACTCATGTTAACGCATGCATGGAAGAGCAGGGACACCTTGCCCTGGCTGGTCACTCACTTGGGATATGGTAACAGTCTTTGAAGTCTTCTTGGATACGTCTAGTCCTCTGTGCGCAAGCGAAATGTGTTCTTCTTTATCTTCTTCGGGACTTGGGGAGTCAAAGATATCGGGACTTGAAAGGGAGGACTGGATAAAGCCAAAAGAAAATGCTTTTGTCAGAATCATACCTTGGGTGACACAGCTTCTATTAGTATGATGCTGTATGCTTCTCAAAGCACTTGACACTTGTAGTTTGTCTGTCTCCTCACTAAAACCTACTGAGGCAGAAAGTATGCTATTATGTGTATAGTAGAGATCGTCATACATCTGGAAGGTGGTAAGACTAGGACCAAGAAGCAAGGTTTCCTAAAGCAGAGATACTTTCCCAGTGCCCATCACCCACTGCATCCATGCAGGAATCCATTGTCCATTCTTTCTTGCTGCCTCCCTCCTTTCTCTCTTTTGCTACTGCCAGCACTGAGCTTGGTATTGCAGACTGAACGCTATCACACTACACATGGTCCCTGCCCTTTACAGGGCTGGCAGACTGGCGGAAAGAACACACAGTCAACAGGAAGCTGCCTCTCCTCCTCTGCTCTTCATTTCCTCATTTTTCTTGACCTCATTCCAAGATCACAAAATCTATTGCACACTGAAGTACCCTAAAGGACTATGTCCGAAGGAGACCATTTCTAGAGACAAGGAACCACCAAGTCCGGTGAGGAGCCTTTCCTCAGTGTTTGTGCCCGCTAATGCAACGAGTTCATCCTTCCTTTGCTACCTGCCACCAAGTCTGTTTCCTTGTTACTGTTGTCAGCCAGCATCCACTTTGGCATCTGTACTAAGTATATTTACAGAGTGGAAACACCTTTCAGTAAAATGTAGGATGACACTCCTATCCTTTCTCCTCACTGTGAAGATAAAAATGTTGAATGAATAGGGACCAATTCACCAGAATTGACTTGGTCAGAAATGAATCCTGAACTACAATATTTCTGTTTTAGAACAAAGCAAATGAAAAGCAGAGCTTCCACAACCAGGAAGCCTAATCTTCCAAGAATATCTTGGGGTGAGCTCACATTTAGCCTCATCCTTCTGCCTTCAACTCCTAGCAAACAGTCCTTTTTAGAATCACCATTTGATGTCATTATGGAAAAATTACATCCACAGACTTTGTTTATTTTCCTCTGTTTACTTACTAAGGCAGAAACCTAATATAAATATATATATATATATATATATATATATATATATATATATATATATATATATATATATTTTTTTTTTTTTTTTTTTTGAGATAGGGTCTCACTTTGTAGTTCAAACTGGCCCTGAGCTCAGCCTTGAAATCACAGCAATCCTGCTGCCTCTGCCCCCCAAGTGCTGGAATGACAGGCGTGAGCCACCACGCCCGGCACTGTGGTATGTGGTACTGATTGCTGGGGAGTGTGAGTCATCATGCCCAGCATTGTTGTATGTGATTGGGGAGGAGATCAAACTCAGGCCCTTGCTCTTGCAAAGCTGGCGCTGGAACCACTGAGCTAAATCCCTGGCCCCATTTTAGGCAATTTATAAATAAAGTTTTTGCTTTAGGAGAGGTCTCATTTGTTAATCTACATTTGATCTGAAAACTCAAGTACCTAAAATACCCCCCTCCTCAAGCTTTCTTATTAATCTGGGCTTAACTGCTTAACCATCATGCAATGACTGGATCCTTTCATTTTGTGATTTTATTCAAAAAGCCTGTTTCAGGGGCCAGGGATTTAGCTCAGTGGTTCCAGCACCTGTCTTCCAAGCACAAGGGCCCGGGTTTGATCCCCGGTAACCACATACCATACTGGGTATGGAGACTCACGCCCAGCAGCAATCAGTACCACATACCACAGTGCCCATCATGGTGGCTCACGCCTGTCATCCCAGCACTCGGGAGGCAGAGGCAGGAGGATTGCTGTGATGTGAGTTTGAGGCTGAGCTCAGGGCCAGCCTGAACTACAAAGCGAGATCCTGTCTAAAAAAAAAAAAAACAAAAAAAAAAAACAAGCCTGTTTCTTCCTATACAACCTATGTTGCATGAACTGCCAGTCGCAGCTTTCTCTTTGTACCCTATCAACATAAATAGCTTCAATTAGGGTGAATGGTCCTAAGCAGGAGAATTAGGATTGGCTTGTTTTCTCAACCATTCTCCCTAATGATCTTTTAGGAATTATGTCCTTGTCTATTAATCCTGCTTTGCTATTGAAAAACCTCAGGTACTAACTGCAAGAAGAGTAAACAGGAATTCAGTAACACATCCAAATGGAGATAGATGGAAACAAGGGAAGAGAATATGGTCATTATACTCCATTAAAGTACAAATGTTATCTCCTTGTTGCAAGTCTGCCAAAAAAAAAAAAAAAAAAAAAAAACCAAAAAAAAAAACCCAAAAAAAACCTCCCTCTTAAATACCAAACTTCAAGTCACTTGCCATAATCTTCCTGTGGGTAGTGACTGTGACTATGTACTTCTCCTTTCCAGCTGTATCCTTGGTAGCTGGCACAGTACATGTGAGTATTCAGTCCACAGGGGATAAATGTCTACAAACATTTGTCGAGTGAATGAATGACCATACAACCTAAAATCAGAGTGCAGATGAGATGCTTTTACTGGATTCCCCCAATATATACAAACTCTCAAACATGGAATGCATATACCGAGGGGGTAATGATACTTTGAATCTCTGCATTTAATTTTACCACAAGGCTTTCTAAACCTTGAAAAGTTGGGAAGAATTTGCAAGGAAAACAAAAATGATGAAGGGTGTATAGAGAAGATGTAAGAGGTATGACTGAGGAACCACAATGAAGAGATGCTAAGAATCAGTGAGGCAGATTGTGCTATATGCGTGTTTGGGGTGGAGTGTGAACAGAAAGGATAAGTAGAAAGAAGGCAGCGTTGTCACAGAATGCTACAGAAGAGTGAAAAAGGAAGCCGCCTTTTGAAGTCTTTCTCTCCAAGATGTCATCACAAAGAGGAAAAACAGGATGATTTCAGACTCAGCAGATATGAGAGAAGAGGCTCAAAGGAAGTGGCATTCTTTTTCTTCTGAACGGTGACAACTTAGGTAGGATTATTAATGGGAAATCTGCAAAAGATTAATTCCTTGATGTATCAGGATGGAGCTCATAAAGGCCTTAGAGCTGTCAGGACAAGGTAATATGCGTGAGAGAGACAGACAGACAGACAGAGAAATAGATGATAGGTAAAATGAATGAATGTACAAACACTGCTTGTGGAAGGCAGATTTAACCTTTGGAGAGGGAACATATCCAACCTATGACAAAAGCAAAGCATGTATTCTCCTTTGATCCATTTTAACAAAGTTTTACGTAAATAAGTACTTTTTGGAACATTAAATTTTTCTACAGTGACATTCCCTTGAATGTTGTTTATAATGAAGAACTGAAAACAACACAATATTCAATAACAATATTTCATAGATAAATTCTCATATACTGGTACTCACACATTAGAATAGTAGGCAGGTATTACATGTGTTGTTCTGGAAGAATAGGTAATTACTGGGGAGAAAGGTGTACAGTATAAGGAGAAAAAGCAAATTGTCCAAAACAATGTATACCACTATGTGGTCCTTCTTTTGAATAAATCATTTTTATACACAAATTTTTACAAAGCTAAAGATGTACAGCAAGAAATTAACATTCTTTGCTGTGGGAGCAGGATTACAGGTGACTTACTTCTTTATGCATTGCAATACTCAAATCTGGTATAATAAATGTGTAATGGGTTTACAATAACAAGTTAGTCAAAATGATCCAAACAAAAAATGTCATGAGTTATCAAAAATATTCTGATTGGTCTATTCTACATGACCAGCTATTCATAATTAAGAAAACAAAAAACCATCCTGAATGTCTGAGAGGAGTTAGATGGAGGGGAACAGATAATGGGATTTAGGAGATTAAATTCTGTCTTATCAACCAACCTAGCCTCGCTTTCCTTTTCCTACCATAAAACACGACTTTTTTGCTTACGAATTTCATTTCAGGTTCAAACAAGAATCAGTCTAAAAGGAAACAGAAGATGGGAAGAGGAAGTGCCATTTTGCTGGCAGCAACAAAAGACAAATAGAAGGAAATACTGCTTAAGAAGACTCTCGAATCACAGTTAGTTGGCAGTGTATCTCTCGGCCTCCCTCTCCTGGAGTGTCTCCAATCGGCCACTTGCAGAAGGGTTCTTGGCTAGAATCTCAATCTTTCCTGCTTTTCAGCTGTAGAGAAATAATGAGACTTGATGAGGAGTCACTTACAGATGTGAGCGACTGGGATGGAGGCCTCCTCCCCGTAGCTTTTGGCCTGCTTGTGGTTGGGTGACTGAGTTTCTCAGTAGATGATACCACGGAGTCAAAACCTTCTAGGTCTAAAACAAAAATAAAACCAATTTTTAAGAGCAAAAATAGGAGTAAGAAAAGGTTCTTACATCACACGTACCTTTTTTTGTTTTTAAATCTTCATTGGTACATTATGAGTACACAGCATCATCGCATTCAACATTGAGAGTTTGTACCAGAATATGACATGACTTAATTCTCATTTTTCCCCTTTCCACCCACCCTGCAACCCCCCACTCCCTGTATACATAATCTTTGTTTCCTTTTTTATTACCATCACATTCTTTTTCCCCTTGTTATTTACTCATACACGCTCTTCCCTTTTAAATATTTTCTATTTTACAATAGCAACTACACATACTACAACTCAGTTACAACTTCATTTTCTCATACTAGAGAAAAGATACAATATTTACACATCTGTGACCTATTTATTTTACTTACAAGGATGTCCTGAAAGTACAGCCATTTGAGTATGAATGACTCAATCTTATCATTTTTCAGATTATTTTTTAAGGTTTTTCGAGACAGGGTCTCGCTTTGTGGTTCAGGCTGGCCCTGAGCTCAGCCTCCAACTCACATCACAGCAATCCTCCTGCCTCTGTCTCCCAAGTGCTGGGATGACAGGCGTGAGCCACCACGCCCGGCACTGTGGTATGTGGTACTGATTGCTGCTGGGGTGAGTCTCCACACCCAGTATGGTATGTGGTTACCGGGGATCAAACCTGGGTCCTTGTGCTTGCAAGACAGGTGCCGGAACCACTGAGCTAACTCCCTGGCCCAATCTTATCATTTTTTAATGGCAGAGTAATACTTCATTCTATAAAAGAACCACATCTTCTTTGTCCAGTCTTCAGTTGATGGACATCTGGGTTGTTCCCAAGATTTAACAATCACAAACTGAGCTGCTATAAACATGGGTGTGCATATGTTACTGTGATATGACTATTTTAATTCTTTTGTGTATCTACTTAGCAGAGTGATGGCCAGGTCAAATGGGACCTCCAATCCTAGCTTTTTGAGGAATCTCCACACTGATTTCCACAGAGGTTGTACGAGTCTACATTCCCACCAACAGTGGAGAAGGGTTCCTTCTTCTCCGCAGCTTCACCAACATTTGTTGCTGGCTAATTCTGAAATAGCGGCCATTCTTTGTGGAGTGAGATGAAATCTCAGTGTTGTTTTCATCTCCATCTCTCGAATGACCTATGATATTGAGCATTTCTTCGTATGCTTCTTAGCTGCTCTTACTTCTTCCTCTGAAAAGTATCTGTTCATTTCAGATGCTCATTTTTGAATTGGGTCTTTAAATCTGGGTGGGCTGATCATACCTGTTTTCTTAATAGTCATCCTTTCTGTCTGAATCACGCTTCATTTTTTACAAAGGCCCATTTGCATCCTGTGATTGTTCAGTAAAAGTGGCTCAAACTGAATGAAATGAGCATTTCTTTCTCTGTTTAACAAGCTAGCATGCAGGAGAGAGAAACATAATTTTTCTTTTTCCCTTTTATAGTTATGTCCATAAATCTTTAAAAAGCTACAGAAATAGGATTACAGAAAGAATCTTCTTTCTTTTGCCAATCCAAGTTCATTTTAGTAGTAAAACATCTGTATTGTCTTGACATAAAAGGCAGTCATCACAAGATATAACAGTCATGGGCACGAGAATGCTGGTCATCTATTCCAAAGACTAGAGAAGAGAGGCGCCTCTGCTTGAGTACAGTAGTCTGGTCATTTGCTGTTGCCTCAATGTTAGACTATAAACTCCTTAGTGAAGGGGACAAACTTCTATTTCTCCAGATAACTCAGAGAGCTCAGCCCTACTGTGCTTCCAGAGTCTGATTCTATGGAGACATTAACTTCTTTGCTCATCAAGTTGTCCATTTATCCATTCACTCCATTGTGATTGAGACACTACTCTGTGCCACTTACCATGTGGAAGTGCTGGATAATGAAGCTGTCTGTACCAGCAAACAGCAGACATGGGCTCTGCCCGAACACAGCTTACAATGATGCTCAGAGGAATGGAAAACCATTCACATGTCTGCTATGTGTCTGGAGGAGGAAGGCCTCTGCCTTTCCTTTGTCACCCTCTTTACTAAGGGCTACCTGGTTCTGTGAAGTTCTGTGGATTTAAAAACCAAGTGTGGATGTAAGGGCTGCTCAAAGAAATGGTCGGGAGACAGAGGCCAATCTTGAACACCAGTGTAGCTTGGGACTAGGGAAACACTGTTTCTTCCGCCCAAGTATATAGTAGTTTAAATGCCACAGCAGGAGGTACTTCTCCAAATCATTCGCTGTTCTCCTTTCTAACAGACCCCCAGTTTTGTTTCAGGACAACGTGTGCAGTCCCTTATTTGTAACTGGTCCAGGGATAGCTATATGCCCAATTTAGATCACTGAGAAATAAAGGAAAGTCTACTAAGAGCCTTTGTGGCTCTTTGCATGTGGGGGTGTCTGGGGGTGGGTAAAAGGCCTTTTGTGTTACTGCCATTCTTTCTTCTTGCATGGAAAGTCACTGTGTAAGTATAGGGTGCCTGGTGCTACAGCACCCATCTTGGAAGGAAATGAGGGCAGGCATGCCAGATGGTCTTGAAGGTAACAGAACAGAAAAATGGAGATACTGTAATGTGACTTGTCAACCCCAGTGATTTTCCCACCAACCCTGGAATGAGCGAGTATCCAGATTTTTTGTCATGTGAAATTAACAAGTCCTGTTATATTAGCTGATTTTAATCAGATATTCTGTATTTGTAGCTGAAAGCCTCCCGTCATAACTGCAAATATTCTGGATCTGGACAGGAAAATTAAAATTATACAGTCTCATTTGAGGAGAACTTTTTGCTGATTATTATACAGCATATGTACTGGTTGCATAACAGCTTTATTCTATGAAGGTACAAGTAGGTGTTATCTGCAAACTATCTCTTTAGTGGACTATGCAAAACCAACCAAAAGTCACTGGTCAAGAGAAGCCATTAAATTATACCTGAGGTTATATTAAGTGATGTCATTCTAGCACCTGGTGAATTAATAATTATCCCATTACTCTATTAACAAGGCAAGAAAAGTACAATCAAAGGTTAGCCACTTGCAAAGAGGGCACAGAGAAAAATATCAGCGGTGCTCTGAAGCACAATGAAAGCTGATGAGCACTTAGCATCTGAGCAGCTCATAAAGGGCCCTGCCCTCACGCCAGCTCAGCAGGGTGCCAGGAGGATCCTGGGCCAGGAGAGGGCAGAAATCCTCACTGTTGGAATGTATACCTTGAGAGCCAGCTATCTGGGCTGACCTTCTCAGAGCCTTCCCTTTAAAGAATCTTATTTCCCTAAGGGCTCCTCTGGAGACTCTACTCTCAGACTCACCTCTACCAATTCCCTCTTGTCTGAAATGTGAATTCTGTAGTACACACCAGGACTGATGCAAAAAGCCATTACATGACATCAATAGACCTTCAGTTAATCTTAAATCATTTTTATCCAATTCCAAATGTAACACATGCTCAATGCACAGTTTATTAAAAAGCTGTAACACAAGAAAGTCAATTATGATCTCACCACATTAGAACAATCACTATTAGTATGTCAGTGTATTTTCTCGCACGCTTTTAAAACAAAGAAGCAGACACTGTAGCACAATTATGCATAATATTGCATCCTGCTCTTGTTTCACTGAACTTTGTATCTCTAAATCTTCTTCATAAATATTTTGATTGTTGTATAATCTGGCATAGCACTGTGATTATCATTTATTTCCCCAATCCCTTATTGGATAACGAGTCTCTAAATAACTCCTACATTGTTAAAGTTTAGTTGTAAAAATATCACCCAAAAGGCTCATTGGTTCAGATGTGGGGCCGAGAGAGGTGACTGGACTAGGAGGGTGCTAACCTCGCCAGTTGATGAGTTTACAGATGAATGAGCTACTAGGGGATGGGACCGATGTGGGGGAGCTAGGTTGCTGCAGCTGTGCCCCTGTAGGGTATATTTGGTTTTCAGCCCCTCCTGGGATGGATCAGTCAGAGTCTCTCCCCTACTCTCCCTCTGCTATGAGCTGAACACTTTTTCTCTACTACATGCTCTGTACTGTAATATTCTGCCACACCACAGCCCACAGCAAAACAGCCAGCCAAACATGAACAGAAACCTCTGAAACTGTGAGCTAAAAAAAAATCTTTCTTCCTTTAAATCACTTATGTCAGGCATTTTGTCATAGTGAAGGCAGTTAACATCTCTCCTATACTTGGCTGTTGTAGAAAAGAGCAGCAGCCACTCTACGTACAGTGAGTTTAGCAGGTTATCCATGTAGATCCTCAATAGCTCTGGGAAAAGAGAAGAAGGCCTGGGACAGGGTGGTTTGCGGGTAGATGGTGGAGGTGGTTGGGGAGGGCACAACGAAGGACAGAGAAATCCTAGGGGAATGGAGAGAAAACACAAAACTGAGAAGCAGATGCTCAGTAGACAGCTAGGGGAGGGGATGAAAAGAGGAACATCAGAAGTTCCAATAAGCAGGCCATTTGCCAAGAGTCTTGGCTAGGAGCTCCCAGAGCTGAGCTGGACAATACCTATAGCATCGCCCTGTCCAGGAAACTAAAACAAGCCCTAGAGGTGATATCTTAGCAGGTCGAAGTAATTCAAGAACAACTAAAGGTTAGTTAACTCGCTTCTCCACCTTGGCTGCACAGCAGATTCACCTGCACAGTTATTAAAAAGCCCAAACACTTCATTCGTGGATCCCACCCTGGGGACAGACTAGTGATCTGGTGTGTAGCCTGGGCATGGGTAAGGTTTCAGCCTTCCCACGTGATGTGAACACACAGTAAAGTGTGAGCAGCACTGGTCTAGCAGAGACTGCAGGGAGAGAAGGGTAAGGAAGGATCTGAGGAGGAGTGGAGAAGCAACCAGGTGAATCCTGGGGTGGGCCCAGTGAGAGGAGAGCCTTTTGGGACAAGATATGGGGAGTAAATCTCACCGTCACTCCAGCGCAGGGGGAGGAGTGCTGGCCTGATTTAAGGAGCAAAAGATGCTGGAGGGCTTGATGAAAATGATGGCCAAAGGCTTGGATAATTGGTGACAGGTCACATATACACTGCAGCTGGAGAGATGAGGAGGAGAAAAAAGCGAGCTAGCGAACACAGAACAGATAGGGAGATGGGTGCCAGAGCGAGGGGAGCAGACAGAACAAGGTCAGACCCACCTTGAATGGACTTGGTATATCTACTGGCCCACAGGGATAGCCAAGTTCAAACTAGGAAACTTTTGCTGCAACTTTAGGGGGAATACCGTCTTCACTCCCTACCCACTCTCCGCAGTCCACTGAAATAAGTCCACCTTGGAGCTTAGGGTTTGACAACATTTGAGGTGGCAGTCTGTAATGAGTTGTGCTTCGGAATGACTCAGAGGCGTGCTGCCTGTCACATGCACTTATGCTGTGAGCCCCAGGAGGAGAGGAACTTATGTTGTGTTCTCAAAGTCTAGCACATTCCTGGGAAAACCATGTTTGATATGCCATCAGCAAAGGAACAAACAAATAAAGAAACTGTCTCAAGGAAGCATTCTTACCTCAGGACTGTTGCTTAGAGAGGTGGCTCCTAGCGGGACATGAAGAAGCTGCTGCAAGGCAGAAGGCAGCATTCGGTGCCACAGCTGCAGAAAGCGTGGCTGGCCCATTCACTTCATTGGCCAAGATTTTTCTTAAAAAGACCTATGCACATTGGAGCCTGGCCACACTTAGCAAACATTTCCACAAATGAGAAGACTGTCTTATATCTGAGAGTCACAGTCCCTCAGGGAGAGCCACTTTTTGTCTCTTAATGTACATTTCAGTTGATTTTAACTTTCTATAGTTTTTGTTGTCGTTTTCAAACAGGGTCTCACTTGTAGTTCAGGCTGGCCTCAAACTCATGGTGATCCTCCTGCCTCAGCCTTCCAAATGCTGGGATTACAGATGTGTGCCACCATGCCCAGAAACTTTTAATTGATTTAGCTTGTAACAAATACTTTTTAAAATAGTAACAAAATCAAAGTGCTACAAAGAAAAAGATACACCATGGATGAGGTCAATGGCCAAAAAGGGAAACTCAGGTCACCCTATGATACTTCCATAGACGTTGAACTGCAACATACTTATGCTTCCTGACATGAAGAGGACAAACTCTTCAATACCATCATATAACTTTCCAGTGGCTCAGAACATGGTCCCCATGACTGGCCATGGCAGCTATGATTAAGACAGCATTTCCATGACTAACCCATTGTGGTGCAAAGAAAATGTTCCAATTTTCATGGTGGTTTTAAAATGAATCAAGCAGAAATTTGATATAAGCTTTCTCAGCCTTGTTGAAAATGTTCCTTCCTAATAAAAAAAAGGTTTCATGCCCATTAGCTAGCCCAAAACTATTAAACCGGCAAGCATTGGATTTTTTTGAGGTTTCATAAGGATGAGAGGTTCTTGGCTTTCGTGATACTTGGAAGATAAACTCTCTGTAAATACATAAGGATAATACATGTTGGACATGATGGAGTTGGCTTGGAAATGGCCCTTGACTCTTCATGGCACAAGGAAATGCCTATTTTCCATGAAATGTCACACCCTATTTGGTTCAATTAGAAAATGTAGCCTCAGGCCGGGGAGTTAGCTCAGTGGTTCCTGGGCCTGTCTAGCAAGTGCAAGGACCCGGTAGATTCCTGGTAACCACATACCATACTGGGCGTGGAGACTCACGCCCAGCAGCAACCAGTACCACATACCACGGTGCCGGGCCTGGTGGCTCACGCCTGTAATCCCAGCACTCGGGAGGCAGAGGCAGGAGGATTGCTGTGATGTGAGTTGGAGGCTGAGCTCAGGGCCAGCCTGAACCACAAAGCGAGACCCTGTCTCAAAAAACAAACAAACAAACAAAAAAAAAGAGAAAATGTAGCCTCATTTTCCATGGATGGGACGAATGGTACCAATGACCACAGATGACCTAAAACACATGCACTGAAAATACAGAGGAGAGATAGTCAAAAGTCAGAGACAGGCTAGCTGTCATCAACGGAACTGTTTGGAAGCTCATAAGTGGCTCTGTTTACTCATCATAGCTTGCTGCTCTGGACTTTAAAAAGAGCCACAGAACGGAAGCTTGCTGCAGTCAAAGCCTGGCAATGCCACCATCTCCTAGCACCTCTGAACACCATCCCTTCTTCTCTACACCCCTGTCTTAGATCATTAAGGCTGCCAGAACTTCTCACCTGGAACCACTGTAATGTATTTCTTACTTTAAACTCCTTGCTACCCTACCTGTGCCACCACAGAGATGTGCAAAACGGCTGAATATGCCCCTCTAGCTTCTCTGCCGCAGTGACTTGGCACCACAATGGAAACCTCTTCCAGACTACACCCTCGCTCTTGCACTTGCACATTCCTTTGATCTCAGCATTCACGGCTATGTACAGACAGCCTTTGTTGACTTATCTATTCTCATCCACCAGCCAGGGAAGAAGATGCAGCTTTTATGTCTATTTTTCCAGGCCTGACATTTCTGGCTTGCACTGAGAATTCAATAAATGATTATCAAATAAATTAGTAGACTTCCTTTTTTTCCACTGTACAAATAAATGACAGATTATGTGAAAACCCCTTTAAACTACAGAGGTAAAATTCTGTTTTCGTACACCATTAATAGAACTGTAGGATTTGATTATAAGGATCTAAAAGCAAAGCTAGGACTCCTCCTCCCTCTTATTGTTTTTCCAAAGATTTAATGTAAGAAAACCTTAAACTCACAGGGGCACAGATACCTTTTCCCAAAGTAACAGCATCACAAGGCATTCTGGACAGAAAAAAGAAATCTCACTCTGCCCATCAGTCATTTGACAGATGTGGAAAATCTGTACAGACCACAAAGATGATCCCCTTATTAGGGCTCAAAAGAACACCTGTGTTAGCTGAGTCTCTGACAGAAAAATCAGCAATGATTACAGTCCGCAGGAAAATATGCCCCCCAAATTGTGTAAGGACAGAGAAGATTAGCTGTTGGTTTTGCTTTATAATCTAAGTGTAAAGTTTGCAGAACACAAACTGACAAGAGTAAAGAAATTCTGAGTCTCACACAGGCCACCCCTATCCATGCTGCCCCACACCATTCCATCTTCACAAAAACCCATGCTGTGTAGGCATTATGCAAATCTCACAAAGCTAGAGATGGAAAGTTCATTCAAGGTCATTAACAGAAAGTGATAAGTGCTCCCCCATAAAGATTCTTATCCAGGGAATTCTTTCCATTACAAATCACTACCAGGTAGCAGGGATGCCTGATTTCACTATTTATTCAACCAGCTGTAAATTCTGAGAATTGTTTCTATAACAAGAAAAAATATTAGGAAATGTACTTTTGTACTCCAGTTACACACTAGTTTGCCACATTGTTTTATTTATTTATTCATATATTTTTTAATTCAAGTCTTTATTGGTACATTATAAATACACATCATCACATTCAACATTGAGAGACTGTACCAGAACATGACATGACTTGATTCTCATTTTTCCCTTCCTCCACCCACCCCTATATACATAAGCTTTGCTTCTTTTTTTATTACTATCACATTATTTTTTCCCTCATTACTTACCCCTACACTCTATTTGCTTTTTTTTTTTTTTTTTAAGGTTTTTTGAGACAGGGTCTCATGTTGTGGTTCAGGCTGGCCCTGAGCTCAGCCTCCAACTCACATCACAGCAATCCTCCTGCCTCTGCCTCCCAAGTGCTTTTTGCTTTTGAATATTTTCTATTTCACAACATCTGCTATATATTCTGGAACTCATTTAAATCTTTTCTCATACCAGAGAAAAGATAACAATATTTACACATCTATGACCTATTTATTTCATTTATGAGGATGTCCTGAATGTACAGCCATTTGAGTATGAATGATTCAATCTTACCCCCCCCCTTTTTTTTTTTTTTTTTTGAGACAGGGTCTTGCTTTGTAGTTCAGACTGGCCCTGAGCCTGCCTCTGCCTTCCAAGTGCTGGGATTATAGGCGTGAGCCACCATGCCCATCATTGTGGTGTGTGGTACTGATTGCTGCTGGGCATGAGTC
This sequence comes from Petromus typicus, assembly GCA_004026965.1. Lineage (NCBI taxonomy): Eukaryota > Metazoa > Chordata > Mammalia > Rodentia > Petromuridae > Petromus > Petromus typicus. The sequence continues at coordinate 5,976 of PVIR01015014.1, read as the reverse complement.
TCCACGCCCACTACTTTATGTGGTTACCAGGGAATCGAACCCAGGCCCTTGTGCTTGCAAGACAGGTGCCAGAACCAGTGAGCTAAGTCCCCGGCCCAATCTTATCATTTTTAATGGCAGAATAATATTTCATTCTATAAAAGAACTACATCTTCTTTGTACAATCTCCAGTTGATGAAGATTTTGGTTGTTTCCAAGATTTAGCTGTCACAAACTGAGCTGCTATAAACACGAGTGCACATATGTCACTGTGATATGACTCTTTTAATTCTTTCGTGTATATACCTAGCAGAGCAATGGCTAGGTCAAATGGGACCTCCAGTTCTAGCCTTTTGAGGAATCTCCACATTGATTTCCACAGAGGTTGTATGAGTCTACACTCCCACCGACAGTGGAGAAGGGTTCCTTCTTCTCCACAGCCTCGACATTTTTTGCTAATTCTGAGAAAGCAGCCATTCTTTTGGAGTGAGATGAAATCTAAGTGTTGTTTTCATCTGCATCTCTTAAATGACCAATGATATCGAGCATTTCTTCATATACTTCTTAGCTGTGCTTACTTCTTCCTGTGAAAAGTATCTGTTCATTTCAGATGCCCATGTTTGAGCTGGGGCTTTAAATTTGGGTGGGCTGATTTTTTTAAGCTCTTTATTATATTCTAGATAGTAGATCTTTGTCTGAGAAACAGCTGGTAAAGTTTCTTTCCTATATTGTTGGTTGCCTTTTTGCTCTATTGGTGGTTTCCTTTGCTGTGTAGAAGCTTTTTAATAAGATGAGATCCCATTTGTTGATTTCTTCTGCCAATTCTCGTGCTACAGAGGTTTTGTTCAGGAAGTCTTTCCCTAAGCCGATGTCTTCAAGAGTTTTACCTAACTTGTTTTGCAGCAGGTTTATTATGTCTGTTTTAATATTTAGGTCTCTAATCCACTTTGATTTTAGCTTGGTACACCATGAAAGAGATAGATCTAGCTTTAGTCTTTGGCAGGTCCATTTGTAAAAGAGGCTGTCTTTCCTGCTTTGAAGATATTTGGCTCCTTTGTTGGTATCTAGGGTTGTTTGTGGATCTTCTAATCTATTCCCCTGATTGTTAGGTCTATTAGTTTGCCGGTACCATGCAGTTTTTAACACAGTGGCTTTAGATATAGTTTCAGGCTGGGGATCATAATACCTCCCACCATGTCCTTGTTGCTTAGAATTACTTTTGCTCTTTTAGGTCTTTTGTGGTTCCAGATGAACTTTTGGATTTTTTTCTCTAGATCTGTGAAATATCCTCTTGGGATATCAATTCGGATTGCGTTGAATCTATATAGTAGTTGTTAGAGTATAGCCATTTTGTTGATATTGGTTCTTCCTACCCAGGAACAAGGTACGTCTTTCCATTTTTTAATATCTTCTATCTTCTTTTTCAGACTGCTGTAGTTTTGAGAATAGAGGTCTTTCACCTCCTTTGTTAGATTGATTCTTAGATATTTCATTTTTGGGGGTGCTATTGTGAAAGGGACTGACTTCCTAATTTCTAGCTCAGTGGGTCTGTTTCTTGTGTATAAAAAGACTATTAATTTTTGAGCACTGATCTTGTATCCAGCTATATTACTAAATTTGGCGATTAAGTCCAGCAATTTTTTTAGTTGAGTTTTTAGGATCCTCTATATAGAGTATCACATCATCATCAAATAATGATGTTTCATTTAATTGTATTTTTAAATGGACAGAAAATGGGGCTGGCTTTTCTAAGGAAATTTCTGGTTAGAAATGTAAGGTGTTAGGTAAGTTAAGAGGGAACGTATGGCTACTTGGTAAAAAGTAATTTTTATAACACTCAGGAATATGAGAGGGAAATACCTAGTTTATTTATCTATTAATTTAAGCATTTATTGAATATGTTGTGTAGCCAAGTACAGTGAGTAGTTTAAGGAAAGTACAACTGGTCCATATCAGTGCTGTGCAGTAGAACTTGATGTGATGAAAGAAGTCTTCTGTGTCTGTATGATCCAATATGGCAGCTACTAGCCCCATATGGCTGCTGACAGCATGGAATATAGGCAAGTGCAACTGTTTAAATGTAATTTAAAAATACATGTGGCTAATAGCAACAAAGATCTATACCATACCCCTGGATCTTGGTATTTTTTTCATTTATGCTCAGTCCATTCATTCAGTCCATTATTGAGCATACCCTATAAGCTGAGTACTGGGAAAAACATAAAGAGATACAAAGATGAAAAGCACAGCTACAGCCCTTATCCATACAGAGCTTAGAATCCACTGAGAGAGAGAGAGACTTTTGTATGTGTCATCAAGTTCTACCTGTTACTATGAAATATAAAAATGAAATTAATAATGACAGCATGGAGATATAAGAGGGGGTCAGGAAATGAAAGAAGGTCATATCTTTCTGAAGTTTAGTGTTGAGAGGGAGTGATTCACTTAGATTAATCATAAACAATGTTCAGCAGAAAGAAGCTTTCCATGTTTGCATTCCCTTTAAAAATTGCTCACAGTAGACTTCCCAGAAAACGGTAGAATGCTGAGTAGTAGGACAAACAGTTTCTCCAGTATTTGGAATCTAGATGCTGGAATGTACAATGTGATGAAGAGAAGGAGCGAAGTGGGTCTTTGGGGCCCAGCAAGGATCTGAGTGAGACTTAGAGCCAGAGCCCATAGAGGGAATGAAGAGAGCGACCACAATGCAGAAGAAGGAGGTAGCAAGCAGCACTTTTTCCCTGAGCCATGGCTTTCAGTGTGGGAGGGGTGGCTTCAACCTGCAGAGGCACCACATTGATTATGATTGGTGAACTTAGAGGCCTCCACAGAGAAATGCACCAGTGGAATGAAGAGAGGATGATGTGGACTGCAGTGCCTGGTAAGTTATTCAGGTTCAGACAAATCCCAAGGAGAGGGCAACTGGACAGTAGTCATTTTAGGAAGGGGTCAATGGAAGTCAGAACTCAGGGCAGCTATGAATTGGCTCCAGCTAGCAGCTCCAAGTATCAGAGTGAGGTGCATCTGAGTTCAAGTTGAAAGAAGGTCAGGAAGCCATGCTGAAGCTGCTGGGGAGCTGAGTTCAAGACAGCAGCAGGCGTTTTGAGTGTTGTAAGCTAGTAAAACTTGCGTCTTAGCCTAACAGTCAGAAAGCAGAAACAGCCTGAACTTTAGTAGAACTACAGGCCCACATTTGCTTGGCATGTCCACTATGATCATAATTCTACTGCTGGCTTGCTGAGATCAAGCAAAACAGATCAGGATTTTATCTGTCCCTACTGTCAACTAGTGACAGAAAAGATATGCAATGCAGTGGACATTCTTTTTCCTGATTTTCTTTGCTTATTTATTTATTTATTTATTTATTTATTTTCTCTTTTCCTTGACCGTTATTATTTTTATATAAGTGAGAGCACTGTTTGTAGGGTTTTTTGTTTGTTCTGTTCTGTTCTTGTTTCTGTTTCTTCCCTTTTTCTTTCCCTGTTTTCTTCACTAGTTCCCAAAGCTTATATAATCTTTATTTGTCCTCCAGTCTTGCTTCCAGTTCTTTTCTTTTCTATTTCTCTATTTTTTACCTTAATTCCTTTTAAATTTTTCCCCCTGAGAGTAAAATCACCATACTGAGGGGATTCTCACAGTATACAATCATCTGGTTTGTTTTAGATTTTGTGATATAACTATAAATCCTGCTCATATGGCTAAAGGTGGCAAATTAATACCACGAGTTATTGTTTTCTAGGATGTGTTTGATGCTACTATTACTGCTGATTATTGTACAACTTTAGCCAAGGTGATATAATTGTTTAATCAGTTATTTTTCCTTGTATGCCGAGACTGAGATTGTTTGAGGCTCATTAATAGACTTTAGGCCAGGGCCAAAGAGTGAGGGACTATACCAAATAGGCAGCAATTTTTTCTCATTCCCAATAAATTGAAGAGATAAGATCTTACAACAGAATAAAAACCCAAAAGGCAGCTATACCTGAAGATGTCTCTGAGGAGCAGACATTTCTTAAGTAGTCTTCATACCAGCAATAAAGATACCTACCATAAACAATTTCTAAGCATCAATACAGGAATTAACAAAAAAAAGAAAAAGAAAATGAACAGATATGGAAGCAAGATTCAACCCCAGACTTCTAGCTCACCAACGGCAAACCCAGAGGGCAATGAGGTGGAACAATTTGAAAGCCACCCACTTGGATTCTATGAAGTGCCATTGTAGAAGTAACAAGTAAATGAATGAGGCTCTAGAAAAAAATCAAGTAAGAAGCAATTTCTCAGATAACTTCAGAGGTGATCAGCAGATTAGTGAATCTATAGACGATCAGATAAAAAACAGAGAGGAGGTTAGGAAAATGTTGAAAACCATGTATGCCTGACAGGAAAGAAATGGAACCCATGAAACAGATTCAATCAGATATCCAGGAGATTAAAAATTCTATTGAAAGTATAGGCAGTAGAATTAACCAATAAGAAGACAGAATATAAAACCTAGAAGATAGGGTTACATTTAGTGATCATGAAAAAAATTTCTTAAAAATAGCAAGGGACCATGAAAAATCAATCCAGCAGTTGTGAGATGATACAAAAAAAGAATACCACAACATTGATCAGAATCAATGAAAAACTATTAGATAATGCAGGTGATGTAAAATGTCTGTTGACAGAAGCAAATGCTAAAAACTTCTCAAGCTTGGAAAAAGAATTTTACATACGGATAAATGGGGCATACAGAACTCCAATTAGCCATGATAAAAAAAAAGTCTACCCTGACACATGTAATTGGATGCCAGAAATTCAACACAAGAACAGAATATTAAAAGTTGTTTAGAGAAAAGAAGCCAATCATTTATAAAAGAAAGCCCAATAGAATTACAGCGGACATCTCAACATAAATATTCAAGTCTAGGAGAGCAAAAGAAAACAGTATCAACTGACATTAATGTACACTGAAAAATTATCCTTCAAAATTGATGGACAAATAAGATATTTCCATGACAAAGAATAGCTGAAAAAATTTATGACCATAAAACTAATACTTCAAATTGTATTAGAGGGCATTCTAGAAAGAGATAACGATGAACCCTAAAAGAATGAATCTACCAAGCAAGACAAGTACTTAAACAGAGGGGAAAAAAAGGGGAACTAACAACAGGAAAAAAACATGACAAGAATAAGTCAATACATGTTAGTTATAACCATCAATATAATGTTAGTTATAACCACCAATCAAAAGAAACAGACTGGAAAATTGGAATAGATAAACTCTATCTCAAACTAATAAGAGCTATTTACAAGAAACCAACAGCCAGTCAGCACCATTCTGAATGGTCAAAAAATGAAACATTTCACACTAAGATCAGGAACAAGACAAGGATGTCCACTATCACCACCCCTTGTTCAATATAGTGCTGGAAATATCAGCCACAGCAATTAAATGAGAGAGAAATAAAAGGAATAAAGATAGGAAAGGAAGAAATTAAACTGTCATTATTTGCTGATGATATGATACTCTACATAGAGCAACCTAAGAACTCAATCAAAAGACTGGTAGACTTGATTGCCAAATTTAGTAGCGTAGCTGAAAACAAGTCAATGCTCAAAAATCAATAGCCTTTTTATACACAAACAACAGACTCACTGAGAGAGAAATTGGGGAATCAATCCCTTTCACAACAGCATCCAAAAAATGAAATATCTAGGAGTCAATCTAACAAAGGAGGTGAAAGATCTCTACTCTGAAAATTACAGCCCTCTGAAAAAGGAACAGAAGAAGATATCAGAAAATGGCAAGACATCCTTTGTTTTTGGGTATGAAGAACCAATATAGTCAAAATGGCTATATTCCCACAACTACTATTCAAATTCAATGTAAACCTGATTGAAATCCCAGCAGGATATTTCACAGATCTAGAGAAAACAACACAAAAATTCATCTGGAACCACAAAAGACCTACACTAGCAAAAACAATACTTTTCTTTTTTTTTTTTTTT
>PVIR01015013.1:21696-39105 GCA_004026965.1 Petromus typicus | reverse complement strand
CCAGAGGCCACGGTGCTGGAAGAACAGATGGGCCAGTTTGAATGTGATGATGGGAGAAAAAACTATTACCCTTTGAAGGGCAATGGGCAGAAGGAATTAACTTGTACTCAGGGGAGAGCTCAGCCTCTTCCCGTATTCAGGCCTTCAGCTGACTAGATAAAATGAACCCACCTTAGAGAAGGCAAATGATGCCTTACCCAGTCTATCCATTCATTCAAATACCTATTTCACTTAGAAACTACTCCTTCAAAACATAAGAAGTGTTTTGGCAAATGTCTAAATCTTGTGATTCACTCAAATAAACTGACCATTGACCTTGGTGACCTTGTAAAAATGGAGTTTATTAAGTGTTAGTTCATTTTCCTCCAGAGAGGACTGTAACATCTCATAGAGATATTATTTAGAATGAATATAAAAATTACATAGAGGCTCATTGTAAGCTGTTGTAGTCGCATATATAATCATTTTGTCTCATTTTATCAAAGGAATTAAATTATATAAATTATATATATATTTGAAATATATATTATATACATAATCATATATATATATATATTTGTAAGAATTTCTGAACCACACATTTCATTGTTAATTTGTATGATTACATAACACTCATTCCTCAGGCATCTGTGTAGTTTACATAGCCATGGTTACATTTTTCTACCCAGCATACATTCAGCCTCATTTGAAAAGCAAAAATCTGGAAAAAAAATAATAAAAAATATAAACTATCACTTTTTAAAACTCAGGGAAAGCTTTTTGAAACTTGTTTATCCAGGTTAGTTTGACATACTAACCTGGAGACTTTTCATAGCGCTTTGTTTATAAATTTTAAAAGAGAAAGCATGGATATACTTCAGGGAGGCAGCATCTGGCATTTAGTGGGGAAGAGGGGGGATGGTGCCAAGAGCCAGGGGGCTGAGCTGTGGGAGGGCAGAGATCAGGTGATGCTTATTGTGTTAGCAGTTAATAATCACGTTGAGAATTTTGCTCACACTTCTGCAGTATTGTAATTATTTATAGGTCAGTTATTGTTATAATCTGTGTCCATAGTTTCCCCAGAGCATCACAAGTAGGGCTTTTGCAGAGGTGGCTGCATCTAGAGTGGGTGATGCGGAACTGATTCATGACTCAGTGCTAGAATAAAGGGCATTAGTGTTAAGCATGTGAGTGCTGCCTGCCCTGAGGGATAGAAAGAGCTATGGCTGACCCTTGTTGCTTTGCTACCTTCTGCCCATCATGAGGTGTGTCTCCTCTGTGATGCCTGTCTGCCATCCTTCTCCACATCAGGGCAGCTGATGATAAACTGAAATCTCTACACTCTGAACTAAATAAATCTTTCCTCCCTTACCTTGTGAGTGCTGAGTGTTTTGTTTCAGAGATAGAAAAGTAACTATGACAAGACTCCCACTTTGACAGACCAATTTCTGCCTTGCCCTATCCCCAGGGATTTGTGAAAATAGCTACTAGAAGACAATGATTTGAGGTCACGGACTGAGTTGAACTGCAGACTTCATGTCTTAGAATATACGCTGTTGCTTTTTTCCTAGTCATAGTAGCAATAATATTTCTGTGGCTACTGATCATTTTTAAGATAGTCAACACAATGACAATCAATAGGCAGACAGAACAAAACATACAATGGCAAGGAAGAGGTTTGTATTCAACAGAAAAACCTTTGCTTCTGCTTCTTAACATCATATACTGAATTTAATACCACATAAGAGAAAATATTCCAGAAAATAGTGAGAGTTTGGAAAGACAGATTTGATGAAAATGGAGATCATGTACAGAGGTCATACTAGAGCTCTCAGTGACACTAAATAAATATATCCATCTCTTTCACCATATATCTATATCTATATCTATATCTATATAAATATATAGATAAATATAAAATAGATATAGATATAGATATATCTATATATAGATAAATATATAAATATATAGATATAGATATAGATATAGATATAGATATAGATAGATAGATATATAGATATAGATATATATAGATATAGTTTTTTTTTAACCACAGTGTATGATATAAGGAAACATTTTAAAGAATATCTTGGAGAAAAATAAGGAAAGTTACAAATCCATGAGACCTAACCGAGTCAACTCATGGGACCAAACAAGAAACTGATGGGGAAAGGGCAAAAGTAGAATAACACAGGCAAGAACAGGAAAACATGGCACCACTAAATTTACCTATATCAGTCATAAAGATTAATGTCAGTGGACTCGACCCACCAATTAAGAGATACAGACTGGCAGAGTGGATCAAAAAGCAAGATCCTACAATCTGCTGCATACAAGAAACACACTTAATTCAGAAAGAAACCCATGGACTAAAAGTAAAGGGATGGAAAACAATACTCCATGGGACAGGAAACAGCAAGAAAGCAGGAGTGGTGATTTTACTTATAGACAAAATAGACTTCAAGACAAAACTGATAAAGAGAGGTAAAGATGGACACTATCTTTTAGTAGAGGGAAAAAATCCAAGAGACAGAAATCACAATCTTAAATATCTATGCTCCAAATTCTAACGCACCCAACTATATAAAACAAATATTAATGGACTTGAAAAACCAGATAAACACCAATACAATAATAGTAGGGGACCTTGATACCCCACTGTCACAAAGAGACAGATTGACTGGACAAAAAGTCACTAAGGAAATCGTTGAGCTCAACAATACTCTTCAGCAAATGGACTTAATAGATGCCTACAGAGTATTTCACCCCACAAAGTCAGAATATACATTCTTCTCAGCTGCTCATGGATCATTCTCCAAAGTAGACCATGTGCTCGTGTGGAGACTCATGACCAAGCGGAATTAGTACCACATCCCACAGTGCCGGGTGTGGTGACTCACACCTGTAATCCCATCACTCGGGAGGCAGAGGCAGGAGGATTGCTGTGATGTGAATTTTAGTCTGAGCTAAGAGCCAGCCTGAGCTACAAAGTGAGACTCTGTCCCAAAATAAATAAAATAAAATATACAGGAATTAAGAATCTCAAATTAATGTAAATTTAGCAGCAAGATGTGGAAGAGATGAAAGAGAAAAAGTTCTGAATTAATATCTTTCCTTTTTTGATTAGATCAGTATCAGAAGCATTTTGTATTTTAGTCAGTGTAGTATGCTCTGCTGGCTTCCAGTAGTAGTGACGTTTCATGGAAATAAGGAGCCAGGAACAAAATTTAATAGTAACAAAATGCTTTGAAGTGTTAAACAGTTTTATTGATACTTTGAAGTATGTCTGAATTTTGGTCATTAAATCAGCAGTGTTCATGTATAGAAATTATCTTCAGTGTGTTTCTTCAGACAATTTTGTGAGGCTACCATTAATAAATATGTTTAACTCACGCATATTTTATCTGAAAAAGTTACCTTATCATAATTTATTACTGAAATTATTGTATAGTTATGATGAGGTGCTTGAAAGCATACAATTAACAGCAAGTCAGCAAAGCCATCTGAATCTTGAAACCAAAAAATAATTATAATTTAACCTGATCACTCTATTGTAAGTGATCAAGAACTTTCAAATAACTTATAATTATTATACCTCCACAAAATTTGGACCACCTAAAATAATTATAATGATCATACTCAAATAAAGCATATACTTACTTGCAAGTTGTTTGATGGTTTCATTTATTAATAAAATTTTCTAAATAAATCAAATTTTTAATGTATAAAATTCATGAAGCTGAATTATTGAAATAATTTCCAGTGTCTAATGGGCAGCCATTTGTATTTAATTTGAAAATTTTCAGAAATGAAAGCTGTAAAATGTACATTTGTATCTTATCAAGAGAGATTATCTGCTTTATGGAAAACAAGAGAACAGTAAGAGAAGAAGATACTTATTCACATATACAGGATGAATGTCAAACAAACAAAGTTAAAGTCTTTGTCAAATTCTTCTCTTCTAGTTTTCCTCAAGTTGTTTTTAATAAAATTATATTATTGGCAATTTACTCAATTGAATAAAAAGCAAAATGTAAAACAATCATTTTACATCCTAAAGAAAAAGAACCTCAACTTCATTTTATGATTTTAAAAAATGAACAGCAAACTTTTTAATTTGAAAAAAAAAGTTATTGCTTTTATGCATACCATTGTTGTGAAATAAAATAAAACAACTTGAGAAACTTTTAGAAAAGGATTCAAAAAACAAGCCCAGATTTTCCACTATTATATACAATAACTATAATATTGTTATATTATTATTCCTTAAAGTTTCTAAGCAAATCATTGTGGTATTAATTTCATTGTTACTGAGATTAGTGGCAATTGAGTGTGGATGTGGACTTACAGTGAGCAGCGCAGGGTAGTTCTCTTCGTGTAGGTAGTTCCCGATGAGAACGTGGGCCTCTGGTGACTTCTGGCCTTCTTTTTGCCAGTTTTATTTAGTAAAAACAGAATTCTTATTATTAGGTCTATTTTCTTTGACTACAGGTAATATTTAGGTTAGTGTCTGGTTCTAAATGTGAGTCGATTGTACATAATGGAAGAATCAAGTTCATTGTTTCACTATCGTGTCTATGAATGCGATGAAGAACAGAGTCACACTGAAGATGTAGAGAATGCTGTTGACCCTGGGCCTCTACGGTATGAAAGACACAACTGTCATGGGGGAGAAATGAGAGAGAAGCAGGGGTGTTCTACAGGAGCTGCTAAGTGACGGAAACTTATTTTCATGTAAAAGTCTTCAAAAAGTAACCCAGCAGGACTTATATATCTATTTTAACTAAATGAGGCAGATTTCAAATTTTGTCTTCTATAATTTAAAAATAATAAAAATTATGTTAAGTTTCTATTTTGTACTCACTTGTCACTATAGGATTAGAAAACTGACATAAGGCCCACAGAGTGTGGCTTTTCTGTTGCCATCAGGGATTTCTCCTTACTGTTGTTTTCCATACATTTATTACAGTGTGGCTAGGTGTGACTACTTTGTATTTATTGTATTTGGAATTCTGAGCTTATTTGATTAAAATTGTTGAAAGTTTGAGAAATGTAAAAAATTACCTCTTTGCTCTTTTCTGTTAGTTCAGTTTCTTTTTCTCTCTCCTTTCCTTATTATACCCTTAATGGACTACGTTGGTGTACTTAATTTTCTGGCTCCACATTTTTCTTCATTCTGACTCTTTTTGCTGTTTGGAGTGTAAAGTCAGATCTGTATTAAATGTTTTTACAATTTATATCTACTGTAGTGATATTGCCTGAGTCTGTTTGCAAAGCCTGACATTTGTAAATTACTATTTCTCAGATTTACAATGTCCATGTCTTAAATTGTTTGATTCAATTAAAATCATCTTCTCTGAAAGGTGAACTTCCAATACCAGTCTGAAGTTTATCGGTCTGTAGGAGGACACTTCTTACCCTCTTTCTCATAATTATTTCTGTTATAGGAGGCTTTGCTTTAGTTTCCTACTCTTCCAAAGTTCCCAACTTTCTTTTCATGGGTTACCACCAAAATCTATTTTTTTTAAAATATAACTTTGGCCTTAAATTATCCACATTCTGTTCCAAATAATTAAGGTGATATCGGGACATTTGCAAAACTAGTTATTTTTATGATCTGTCATAAAATAATCCTACAGAAAAGGAACAAAAGAGTGCACTATTCTTATTTTGCAAGCTATAAATTTAAGTATTGTTTGAGATTTAATTTTTCATACCTCTGTATAATTAAATTATAATCTCTTTTGATGAAAGGAGTATATTATTTCCATAAAACCCACTGAGCCAGTAGATCATGTTTATTTTATGTGACTGTCTTTTTTTTCTATATGATTCCATCTAAATTATGAGAGACTTACATAATAGCATGTAATCATTTGATCCCTCTATAGTTTTTTTTTAATAAATTTAATACTTTTTAGATTCCTTGTGTTTCAGATAAGATAAAAATAAATTTTTGAACAAGATTTTCATGAACGGCAGGCAAACAAATTTTCAGTTGTTTGAATTAAATCTGCAGATAATTTGAGAACAACCATTTTAAGAATATTTTTCTTCTCCCACTTTCCTTAAATTTATAATTCTTTCAACAGCATTTTACAATTTTCAACAAATATCACCTGCTTGTTTTCCATGAAGTATATATTTTACTTTTTTAAGTCATTGTAAGTATTTCTATTTGTAACTTCAATTTGCTAATTACTTTTGGTGTATAGAAACACACTGGATTTTTGCATGCTGATCCTATATCTGTAGCATTCCTGAGTTTTTGTACTAGTTTTACATGACAATACTTTTGATATAAGTTTTGGGTTTTCCATAGAGATTATGTCATGTTAAAATGAAATTGATTGCAATTTTTTCTTTCTGACTTCCATGTGTGTTATTAATTTTACTAGTACGTTGGAGAGTGGATACCTTGACCTTATTCCAAAGTTAGAACAAAATAATTCATCTTTTGGCCAGAGCATGTGCTATCAGCAAGGTTGTTGTTGTTTAAATTGATGCATTTTATGAATTTAAGCATGTTTTCTTCTATTCATAAAATGTTGATACATTTTAGTATGAGTGGAATTTAATTTTGTCATGTTCTTTCCACTAGATGAGACCATCTAGTCTTTTTCTTTGTTATGCTTAAAGAACATTTACATTAATTGGCTCTTTAATAATGATCCAGCTTTGCACTGGTGGGATAAGTCTCAGTTATGAAGTATTACTGGTTTATAAATAGATGCACTTTATTTGTTAGTATTTTATAGAGAGTATAAAATCTATATCCATAAATGTATTGGTATACAATTTTATGGTGTTAAACATCTAAGTCTTTTTTAGGGCTGGGGAGTTAGCTCAGTGGTTCCAGCGCCTATCTTGCAAGAGCAAGGGCCCAGGTTCAATCCCCGGTAACCACATACAATACTGGATGTGGAGACTCACGCCCAGTAGCATTCAGCACCACATACCACATTGCCGGGTGTGGTGGCTCACGCTTAATCCCAGCACTCAGGAGGCAGAGGCAGAAGGACTGCTGTGATGTGAGTTTGAGGCTGAGCTCAGGGCCAGCCTGAAGTACAAAGAGAGACTCTGTCTCAGAAAAAACAAAACAAACAAACAAACAAACTACAACAATAACAACACACACACACACACACAACCATCTAATCCTTTTTTAGTAAATAAAAGTAGTCATGGCTTTATGAAATGAATTGGAAAGCATTCCATTTCTTAACGATTCTATCTCTCTGAAGTATCAGAATGCAGGTATGACCACCCTGCGCACTTCTGAGCTGACTCCTCCAAGCTGAAGGCTGAGGCTCCAGTACTTTCTTGCAAGCAGAGCAGGTCAGAAGCACCTTACACCTCATTGGTGAAACTCATTAGCATCTTCTCTCCCTGAGCTGAGGGAGCCATGCTGTTTACAGAATGTGCTCTTCTTCACTGCTCTGAAAAACCTTAAGGCTGCTAGCACTCTCATGAACTTTCTGTGACTGAGACCTTTTTGGCCCAATAAAGTGAAACAAAGAATAAATTGTCCTGGAGATTTATTTTACACTTTTAAGACCACAAGCGGGCAGGGGAGTTAGCTCAGTGGTTCCGGTGCCTGTCTTCCAAGAGTAAGGACCCAGGTTCAATCCCCGGTTAACCGCTTACAATACTGGGCGTGGAAACTTACACCCAGCAGCAACCAGTACCACATACCACAGTGCCGGGGTTGGTGGCTCATGCCTGTAATCCCAGAACTCGGGAGGCAGAGGCAGGAGGATTGCTATGATGTGAGTTTGAGACTGAGCTCAGGGCCAGCCTAAACCACAAAGCGAGACTCTGGGTCAAAAAACCTTAAAAAAATTTTTAAAAATTTAAAAAAGGCCACAGGGGCGTCTTTTCTCTCAGTGTGTGAGCGCCTGTGGGGCAGTTGGTACTTGTTCTGCCATCACAGTTGGACAGGCCTCCTTACAGTAAACCAGAAAAAATTACATAGTAAGCGAAGAAATCACTGCTTTTCCAAATATCCTCTTCCTTCAATGTGGTTAATTTTTATATTTTCTATGTACAATGAGAAGATTCTTTATACATCTTCACATGTCTATGAACTCCAGAGTCTCTAAGCAATGTGCAAGAGGAGAAAGGCAACAGAAAAGAAAACTGATGACTCCCTGAATTTTGATTTCATGATCTAATATAACTTTTATTTTCTTTTCACTTCTCTCAAATATTTGCCTCAATTATTGCACCCAGTGTTTTAAGCTACTGTCAGTGTTAAAGGGAGGGAGGAAAAATATGCTTATCTACCCAACCAGGTCCATAAGTTTCACAACATATTTTTATCTGGTCATTTATGTAGTAGTTTGCAAAGAATATCTTTAAGCCAAAAATTATATTTCCCATGGGCAGATGTATGATATCAAAGCATCATACAATTAATTAGAGTGAAAAAAATAAATGGATTATTTTTCATTTTAGCATGAAAATTAAGATGTTCTAATATATTCGTAAGTATTAATACTTTAAGCTTTCTATTTAAAATGCATTATGTGCATAGATACAAGAAACATAAATTTTTCAATGTGCAGGAAGTTAATATGTTTCATAAAAATATCTAGAAATGTGGATTATGTTTACTATCTTTATCAAGTATAATTATTTATACATATAGATAATGATTTATTTTAAAAAGTTAACTGTTTTTAAAATCAGAAAATAAATTTGAAGCTCTATTTATTTAGGATGCAACATGGTATGTTTTTCTGTTTTACTTTTTATTCTCAAACATTCAAGAAAATATGAGTTTATCTCACTTCATTATGGAGTAAATTGTTTTCTTTCCTTTTTTCTAATAAGAAAGTCTTGGAGAGGACTACAGGAATAGTTTAAGCAAACAAACCAACTGGATGAAAATGTATTTGCTGACATGAAGATGGGGAAGGGAGTCAGAGGGAAGAGAGGCAGAAATAAAACACAACCATGATGTGTTACATGTACACACCAATTGTGCAAAATGAACATCACCCTCTATTCTGTGTTCCAAATATAGACTATACCAATGATAACAGAACGGGGCTGATGAAAAGTGGAGGAAGGCATATTCCCATCTCCTGATTATCAAAGTGCTAATCTATGGTGGTTCCCCACCAACACAGCCTTCTCTGAGCAGACTCATGAGTTGTGCACAGTTTGTGTCATGCTGACCAGTATTGGCCAGTTCTCTTTCTGTCAACAGCTGGTTTTGGCTGAGGAGACACTCTTTTCTCCTACATAATCCTAATTAATTACTGTGTAGTACATATATTAGGGATGTATACATGAGGCAGGGTAGCCAAGCACTGCACCCCACTTCTCAAAGAAATTGGTTCTCTTAAAGATATGTTAAATGATCGAATAGAGTAAATCAGTGGACTTTGCGAAGTGACCATGAGAGATGTGTGTTTAACCCAGTTAACCTGGATGATAATAGATATCTGCGTGAGCTTTATGGACACAGCTGGGCCTTTCAAATATTGAAAGACTATGTGAGTGTGGATAAAACTGGAAAGTGGAATAAAAAATAAATAAACCAACACACACACATAAATAACACAAAGATAAATAAGTTTCTTATGACATCACTTGGACCCTGGGTTTTCTAAAGACTTAAGAATGTTTTATTCTTGGACTTTACAGTGCTCAGCAGGTACTCTGTTTTTTTTTCTTTGTTTTTTGAATATCTTCATTAGTACATTATGAATACACACCATCATTGCATTCAACATTGAGAGTTTGTACCAGAATATGACACAACTTGATTCTCATTTTTCCCCTTTACCCCCACCCTGCAACCCACTACCCCCTAATATATAATCTTTGTTTCCTTTTTTCTTTATTACCATCACATTCTTTTTCTCCCCATTATTTACCCCTACACTGTCTTCCTTTTTAAATATTTTCTATTTCACAATATCAGTTATACATGCTACACTCATTTACAACTTCATTTTCTCATACCACAGAAAAGATACGATACTTACATATCTTAAGGGTTCTATTGTTATGAATCATCCTGACTTTAACCTTATGATCTGGAAGTACGAAAATCACTATAATACAATATCTCCAAAATTAGAAAAGTAGTATAATAATATTTTGAATATTACAGGATTCACATACCTTGAAGGAAAGAAATGTATAGGTGTGGAATTATGCAATCTTAGATGAGATCAGGCATGTTCAATGTGGGAGGGTCATAGCCATGCAGTGTTAGAAAAAGAATGGTTGATATAACCCAATCCCAAAGAACATTTTTTATTTTTTTACATGAAACAACTGCAGCTAAATGAAGGAAAGCAGATACAGAAATCTCACAGGAACTATTAGTAGAATAAGTGATAAAATTGTGTGTCCTGCTAGCTTTGTTTTATTTTTACTGTGATATCATTTTTAAACTGTAAAATATTATGGAAACTATAACTCATGGGATACTGAAAATTTGCCTTAATTTTTCATGAACATAGAAAATTCACTAAAAGAGCCTACAGCATGTTCTAAATTCTTAGCATACTTTGTTATGAAGGAACACTTAATACTTGATCATTATAACAATAATGATTTCCTCACTCTTTGTAAATCACATCTAACTCATGCTATGATTTTGTCACCATATTCTCTCACATCTAAATCCACAAATACATAATTTATTTTTCAAAAATACAAAGCAAAATCAATAAATGTGATTTTTTCAAAAAATGTTGACTCAGTAGAGTTATTATAGTTCATGAAAATATATGTTTCAAAATTAAAGGCAGGTTTTTGAAGGTATGCAAACAAGAAGAAATGACAAATATTTGTGGCAATAGATGTGCATATCCTGATTTGAACAATCCATAATGTTTATATGCATCAAAAATCATATATAAACCCATGGATATGTCTGATTTTTATATTGATTACAAAGCAAAAAATACTGAAAAAATAATTGGACAATTAGATTTAAGATATGAATGTTGTCATCCTTGGCATCAGGCTGGTATGCAGCCTGAGGATCAGGTACAGAGGCCCAGACCAGGAAGGTGAGGGGCAGAGTCAAGATGCAGACTCCAGGGAGGTTTCTGGAATGCTCTGCTTTGTTGCAACATGCAAGGGCCATAGATAGCACCCAGCGAGATATGTGGCTACAAATGAGGGCAGGTGGAAGGGAACAAGGAGAGTGGGATTGGAGGATGGTGGGTTGTATAACTAGGAAGGAGTAAGGCTGAGGAGTCTTGTCCTCAGGCGATGGAGCCAACCAACAGGGGGATGGCAGGCAGCCCAAGGTGGGACTACAAGGGGTGGAGCAGATCTCCATTAGTTCTGCCTTGGGGTGGTAGGTCTTGCAAGGGCCCCAAGAGATCACAGCATGCCTAATTTTCCCGAGCCACACATGGACCTCACCATCATGTGAATCTTAATACCTTAAACTTTATCCAAATATGAATCCAAAAACTAGATATAAATTTAAATCCTACAGTTATAAAAGTCCTATCAATATTTTCATAACAAAACCAAAGAGAAAATTTTTTTTGACATTGAACTAACTTCTTTTAGGGCTTACAAACATGAGAAATTAGGAAATTAACCAAATATTTTTATTTTCTAAATAGTATTATTAAGAGAAAGAAAAGCAAGACACAGACCAGGAAAATTATTAGCAAACTAAATATTTGCTATAATACTAGTATTCACATTTTTAAATAACTCATTTTAATCCATAATAAGAATCCCAGTTAAAAAAATAGAAAACAATATAAGCAAAACAGATCAGTTCAAAAGTGAGTGTATTAAAATAAAATCAAAGTGGATTAGGGACCTAAATATTAAAACAGACACACTAAACCTGCTACAGAACAATTTAGGTAAAACTCTTGAAGACATTTGTTTAGGGAAAGATTTCATGAACAAATCCTCCATAGCACAAGAACTGATAGAAGAAGTTGGCAAATGGGATCTCATCCTACACAGCAAAAGAAACCATCAACAGAGCAAAAGGCAACCAATGATATGAGAAAGAATCTTTACCAGCTGATTTTCAGACAAAGGGTTACTATCTAGCATACATAAAGAGATTAAAATAATCAGTCCACCTAAATTTAAAGACCCAATTCAAAAATGGGCATTTGAAATGAACAGATACTTTTCAGAAGAAGAAATAAAAGTAGCGAAGAAGCACATGAAGAAATGTTCAACATCACTAGTCATTTGAGAGATGCAGATGAAAACAACACTGAGACTTCATTTCACTCCACAAAGAATGGCTGTTTTCTCAGTATTAGACAGCAACAAATGTTGACGAGGCTGCAGAGAAGAAGGAACCCTTCTCCACTGTTGGTGAAAATGTAGACTTATACAGCCTCTGTGGAGATCAGTTTGGAGATTCCTCAAAAAGCAAGGATTGGAGGTCTCATTTGACCCAGCCATCACTCTGCTAGGTATATATACAAAAGAATTAAAAGATTCATATCACAGTGACATATGTGCACCAATGTTTACAGAAGCTCCATTTGTGATATCTAAATCTTGGAAACAACCAAAATGTCCATCAAATGGAGACTGGATAAAAAAGTTGTGTTCTTCTATAGAGTGGAATAATACTCTGCCATTAAAAATGATAAGACTGAATTATTTTTACTTAAATGGGTGTACCTTGAGGACATCCTCATAAGTGAAATAAACAGGTCACAGATGTATAAATATCATATCTTTTCGCTGTTATGAGAAAATAAAGTTGTAAATGAGTTCTGTAGGTTATACAGAATGTATGTTATATATTGTGAAATAGAAAATACTCAAAGCGAAATAAGGTGAAGGGGTAAATAAAGAGGGGAAATACAATAAGATTATAACAAAAGAGAAAGGAAACAAAGCTTATGTATATAGAGTATGGAGGTGGTAGGGTAGGTAGGGGTATGGGAAAAAATGAGAATTAAGTGATGTCATTATACCGGTACAAATTCTCATTGTTAAGTGCAGTCATGATGTGTGTATGTAATGTATCAATAAAGATTTCAATTTTTTAAAAAATGTGTGGACAGGCCGAGGTTTATCTCAGTGGTGCCACCTCTTTCTTTCCAAGCGTGAAGTCGGGAGTTTGATACCTAGTACCAGATTGAAATAGAAAAAAAGACACATGATGACAAGCACATATTTGAATAGATGTTCAATGTCATTCATCAGCTGAAAGCTACAAATTAAAATCATAATGAAATAACATGGCATAAGAATTTTAAAAAAAATATCCAAAATCCAAGTTTTAGCCTGTACATTGAACAAATGCAATTCTCATTTATTACTGAGAAAAAAATAATATGTTTATTTTCAAAGCAGTTCAGCAGTTTCTTAGAAAGTTAAACATATTGTCTCTACAGGAAACTATCAGTATACATCCTAGGAACTTAAAGCAAATAAAAAGCTTATCTACAAAGAAGATGGTCAGGGTATTTTATCATCTCTTTTCCTTATCAACAAAAACTGAAAATATTTTCAATGACCTTGTTGAATGAGTGTGTAAACAAATGCGATGCATCCATAAAATGGAAAACTACCCGGCGACAGTATGCAAGTAATGGCAAATGTACATAACAGCATGAATTAACCTCAAACATACCGTGCAGAGAGAAGGAAGTGCAACTCATATGTTCGCCCGCCATGATTCCATTTACACATAGTCAGAAAACAACCCAAGTAAAGAAACAAATGGGAAATGTCTTTGCAGCTTCCAAAATTTACTGCTGGGGTAGGACGTGGTAGCGCAAGGAATTTTAAGGATGCAATGGGACTGTTTTGTGTAGCAGTCACTAGTGTCATTTTACCGACTACTTATTCCCTTTAATACTTATAAACCTTTACAACAGAGAGTGAATTAGACTATATGGCAGCTTTTAAAAACATGAATTAATTTTTTAACTAGGCGGTATAATAGTAGAGTACAATGTGCTCCATAAGACAAGAGAAAACTGACATCACAATAAGAAAAAAAAATAGCGCTACATAATAGACCTTTGTCACCAAATATGAAATGTGATTGCAGTGGCCAGGCTTGTCTCAATTGCATTACAACACAGAGTGGAACATTACAGTCGCCCAGCTGTAGTAGCCCTATCCTGAGTTATACTGTAAGTTTGAAAGTGATTTTTTATTTAAAAAAAATAAAACTTACAAATTGTATCTTCAGGTGACAACAGCGAACAGAGGGTATAATGGCAAGAGAGTAATTTAAAAGGTGATAGAGAGCCCTCTGGCAAATTTCTAGAGACAATATATGACATTCAAAAAAGAATGCCAGTATTTAAATTTCAAAGTTCATATTCGCTCAAATACTTCCCAAAAATAAGAAACTCAATAAAACATTAAGCCAGGAATAGTGTTATAGCTTTAGCCACTGTTACTAGGAGACTGAGACAGAATGATAGCTCAATCCCAAGGCACTGAGTCTAGCGTTGACAACAGTGCTATTCTATCAAAGAAAGAAAGGAGAAAGAAGAAAGAAAGAAAGAAAGGAAGAAAGAAAGAAAGACCCTGTCACTTGAATAAAAAATCTTATTAGTGATACTCCTATTAGTAAATATGTTTATAAATTCTTAAAAGGCCTTAAAATATTTTCTAACCAAGGGAATCAAATTAAACATACTAATTACTTTATATTTTTTACAATACCAGTATATTTTCCTGTAAAGGTTAACTAATGTATTATATTACATTTCAAAAGTAGTATTTTTTGAGATAGGAAATTTTAGTTTTTGAATGGAATCATCATATATTTTAATTGTATGTGAGAAAAATATTCCAAACCTCAATTTTGTGTAATTGTAAATATATCAATGATGATAAAAATAAGCAAGGCTAATTTAAAATTAGGTATTAAATATTGTAATATTTTTTCATTTACTAATATTAATCTTATTTATTATACTCAGAATCATATTTAAATTGTGATTGAAAGAATAAAAATTTGCTTTTACCTTGAAGGCATCAAATCTTATCACAATTGTATCTAATAACAGACTCATTTTTGCAAAAAAAATATTTGTATTGCCATTTGTTGTACAAGAAAAATATTCATATATACAATATATATCACTTTTTTGATTTATAACCTAGCACAATTTTAATATATCAGTGATGATGGCAATGGTAATACCACTCTTAACAATCTTAGTTTCTAATATTTGAAAATGAAATATTAAAAATATCAAGTGCACATTTTATGCCTTTGTATCTACCACAACTATCTGCTTACCACATACAATGGGAGTTTGTACAAGTAACAGTGTTAGAATACAGTAAGTAGGATATAAATAATTTTTAATATTTCTAGACTTTTGATGACTGTGTTCACAACCTTTAAGGCACTGTTATAAATACAGGAAAAGAATGAGACTAGAGTTCCATATTTCAACATTCCAATAATGTCAAACTGGAGACCAAGCCTTTGACCGATAGGCCTTTTAGGTTATCAGATCCAAATTAGAAAAGTGATTGTTTTCAAAGACTTAAAAATATATTCCATGGGATCCAGAGTATATGTGAGTAATAAAGCACCATATTTATATAGATAATGCTCATTCAATTATAATAATGAACTTGAATGTAGCATTTCATACAACATGTCACTGAGTTTTTTTCCATTACATTAATTTATCTTCAAAAATTATTTCTTATGGAACAATAAGAAAAAAATCTACTTGAATTGCCTTTACTATAGTAACTTCTCACAGGTGAGGGGCTTAGCAATTTTTTCTTAATAATATTTTACTTGATATATACTATGAAAATTTTTTGGTATTCTCAAATAATGTTTCTTTCTATTTATAATACTTCAACTTCATGTTAAAACAATGTAATGTTTTTATTTTTTCTTTATTTCTTGGAAATGTTTTGTGTTTTCTAATTTTATTAGTATGTTTTGTCATACAATTGAATTTAATACTGTGTTTCTTGTACAAAATAAGTGTTCACAAATTAATTACATTAATAACTACTTTTTGTTAAAGATATTGAAAACCGAGTTTTAAAAAACTAGCATTAATATGTTAATTGTAGCTCAAATGCTCAACTAAGTAGTAAATCCATGAGAAATAAATACTTAAAAATATTAATATAAAATAATTTTCAAACATAGACTTGTATGAGTATAAAAGATTAATAGCTAAAATTTCTCCAAATAGTTTTAACATTAGTAGATCTATTTCTATAATGTTCAACTATTCCAATGTTGCTAAATTTGAAACTAACTGAAATGTGATTATACTTCAATTACTCTATTAGATCTATTTCTAGAAAATTCAATGGCACTAAAGCCAGGCAAAAGTTTTTTGTTTTCTTTTTTTTTTCTGTGTATTCACACTTTAATAGATGTTTAAACAGATTTTTAATGTTATTAGAAAGATAAGTATATTGAAATTACTGTTATTCTGAAGTTGTCCTATGCACAGCAGAGCATCTTGTGTACACAGCATTCACTAGATTCTCAGATAACCACAGTGTCACTTAAACAAATGTGTGTCCAGCATTCAGCTAAGGTCTTTAGAAATTGCATTTCCCCCCTCAGAGTCTATACCTACAACTACTGTTCTCAAAATGTAAGCTGTGCTAAATAAATAATCATATTGCTTATGCAATCATTCTGCTGCTTTTACAAAAGAAAATCTCTACATTTCTTCCTTTGGGATTTTTTATGCTCTATCATCTGTCTCCAAACCCCAACCAAGAATTTGTCTCTGCCACAATACTTTACCATAATGTTTCTGCCATTAAGAATTCACACTTGTTTGAATTTTAACTAGTTTTCCCTCCATAGCAGTATATTATAATACTTCATAATAGTATAACAATTATACTATTCTATACTTCATTATTGATGTGTGTATTTTTACTTTTCTTTATGTATCATAATGGCTTAGTTTAGATGAATTATTCATATTCATTGAGCTTGTACAGAATTTTAAGCATAACAAATCAGTCCTTAACACTTACAATTTTGTTTTACTTGGCTTTGTTTTTCGAGACAGGCTCATGTTACACAGTTCAGGTTAGCCTTGAATTCCCTCTGTACCCTAGACTGGCCTGGACTTGCAGCGAGTCTCAGCCTCACTTCTCAGCCTTCCAACTCCAGGGATTACAGGAGTGTGCCCAGACAGCCAGCCAAACACACAAATTATTATTCTGTGCAACAATATTATCCACATTCCTACATACACAGGTGAAAAAGTATTAAAGCTTTAAAAATGTCCTTACATTAAAATTTTTTGAGGAACATCTTTTGTTTGAATGCTCACATAGCGAGATGAAAAACTCAAATAATTCAATGTCAAGGGACTATTTCTTTTATGTGAGTCCTTTCACAGTAATAAAATAGTTAGAATAGTTAGATTGATATTTACAAAGTGTGTACATATTGGGCATAGTATTTGAGATAATCAAACATTTTTT